>JARQOC010000004.1:138397807-138469144 GCA_033576535.1 Allobates femoralis | reverse complement strand
TGTTCCAATGTATCTAAGCCTATTATGTGTGATACTGCAGCCTGATGTGCTGATGTATCTAAGGCGGCCGTCACACGGTTCAATTTAATGCACGATATCGCTTATATGATCTGTTTTTTGATCGCTTAAGCGATATCGTTTGTGCGTCGCTGCGTGTATCCATGTTTTACAATGTAAAATCGCTTGATCGTGACATCGCAGATATGAGAGCCGGAGCTCATATCTAGCGATGAACGATGTAACAATCTGCCTCATCGTGGTGTATGACACCACCATGAACGATCTCCCAGCGGCAGAGCCTATGCTGGGAGATGGTAACTATGGTAAACGTCGGGTTACTAAGTGCCACGCGGCGCCTAGTAACCTGATGTGTACCATAGTTACCAGTGATCTCGCTGCTCCACATCGCTGGTGAGTCTGTCTGTGTGACATCTCACCCGCGATGTGAGCGATATCGTTAGCGATCGCGCGTGCACGTGATCTCTAACAATATCGCTCACGATATTGTAGCATGTGACGGCTGCCTAAGCGTGATATATATGATACTCACTGATGAACTGCTGTTTCTAAGCCTGCTATGTATAATACTGACTGATGTTCTATTGTATCTAAGCCTATTATTTATGATAATGACTGATGAACTGCTGTATCTAAATTAATCATGTGTGATACTGCTTGATGTGCTAATGTATGTAAGCCTGCTATGTGTGTTATCGACTGCTGTATCTAAGCTTGTGTGTGATACTGCCTGATGTGCTGATGTATGATGGGCCCCCATTTCAGGACAGGAACAAATACACAGCGCCCAGGGACCCACAGCAGTGGGGACAGCAGAGCTCTGCTGTGTGTCCGCAGTGTGTGTCCGGTCAGGGCTCCGCAGTGTGTGTCCAGTCAGGGCTCCGCAGTGTGTGTCCGGTCAGGGCTCCGCAGTGTGTGTCCGGTCGGGGCTCCGCAGTGTGTGTCCGGTCAGGGCTCCGCAGTGTGTGTCCGGTCAGGGCTCCGCAGTGTGTGTCCAGTCAGGGCTCCGCAGTGTGTGTCCGGTCGGGGCTCCGCAGTGTGTGTCCAGTCAGGACTCCACAGTGTGTTTCCCGTCAGGGCTCCGCAGTGTGAGTCCGGTCAGGGCTCCGCAGTGTGAGTCCGGTCGGGGCTCCGCAGTGTGTGTCCGGTCGGGGCTCCACAGTGTGTGTCCGGTCGGGGCTCCACAGTGTGTGTCCGGTCGGGGCTCCGCAGTTGTGTGTCCGGTCAAGGCTCCACAGTGTGTGTCCGGTCAAGGCTCCACAGTGTGTGTCTGGTGCTACCAAATTAATGTTTCTGGGAGAGAGGGAGATAGAGAGAAAAAGAGAGCTAGCGAGTGCACAGAAAGGAAGGAGAGGGGGGAGAGAGACACAGAGGGAAAACAGCGCACATGGGGGAGAAACATCATACAGGGGAGAGACAGCGCACAGTGGGGAGACAGGCACAAGGCATGGAGACCCAGTGCACAGGGGAAGACAGGCTCAGAGATGGATTATGTTTGTGGGGAGTGTATATATATATATATATATATATGTATTACGGTTCACATTATATATCTATATACTGTGTGTGTATATATATATATATATATATATATATATATATATATATATATATGAAATCATTATGGGTTAAAAGGGCCCGCTGAGACTCTTTCGCCCGGGGCCTACAGAAACCTGGAGCCGGCCCTGCTTTTAATGATAAGCTGGACCATCCGTTCTCAATCTATATTACAAATATTGAGAACCATTAAAGAGGATGAACCAAACTCTAAGGGGTAAACCCTAAATAGTACTGCCTCCATATCTTACTCCATGAATGATAAGGCAATGTATAATGGGATCCTGTGGCGCCATGTCTCCCCTTCTTATGTTCTGACTGACCTGTTAACCCCCTCAAATAATGCCCCTTTACCGGGGACATGACTGCTGTGGCGCCACTGAGGCTGGGCGCCACAGGGAGGTATTACAGTATGACAACAAAATGTATAATCCTTTGTAAGTTGCTAGCTCAGGGTTTAAACCTGTGGAGTCTGAAAGTGCACACACCTGGGAATAGTCCACTAGAATAGGGGATCCAGTACTTTCGTAGGTCCCAAAAGGGGGTGGAGCCTAGGGTAGATGCAGAAGAGAGTGACAGTTGACAGTTAGTTAGTGCTGGGAAGGCAGTCAGGACAGCACTGCCAACAGGAGGGAGCCCCATCTTCAAGTGGGGGCCCAGAACAGAAAGCAATGGGCCAGGACTGGTAGGAGCCGGCTGGTCACGTTGAGGGAGCACCGGTGACACGGAAAGCCGAGGCGGCCAGGAGTTTAGCCCTGACCGCAAAACCGACGAGCTGCAGGCCCATAGAGACCGGGTTGCTGACAGCGCCACAAGGTATCTCGCCCCTCAGGACTAAGAACCAGTTCAGGACACTAGAAGACACTAAAAGGGACAGACAGAATTCCGGTGGCGGAGGCTTTAATCCTTGGGCCCCGTCCGGACCGGTAGAGTAGAGACCATGTCTTCTAGACACAAACTGTTGGACTGGAGAGCTCTGCGAGGGTGGAAAAGACAGAAGAGAACAGAATAGACCCTGAACGACTTAAGAGAGGACATCTAGAGACTCCATAACGGAGACCCTGAGCTGGCAACATCCACCATGTAAACCAAACTGTACCGTGTTTTGTTTATGCCATCAGCCAGTACCGAGTAAAGTGGAGTTAAACTTGAACTGGTTTCCGTTATTCTTCCCGCCGCAGCTCTGAGGGCTCAACATCACCAGCAGCTCAGCAGAGGGGTAAGAACTGCAGCACTATCTCCATTGCTGCCCTCCCTCACCATCTTCCTTCATCACTGCCCTCCCTCACCATCTTCTTTCATTGCTGTCCTGAGGTAAAGCTCCACCTGTGGGGAGCTGTACCACACTTTGCTGCCCCAACCATCACCTCAGCGGCCGGCTGGCAGCGCCGGTGCCATATTACCGGGAACTACAGGTGGCGTCACGATCCCCTGTAAATAATCCCTTCAACCCCCATCATCAACATCTACCCCAGATGATTGCCAGGGCACGGTACTGGGATCCCATCCACCTGTGACTCCGTATTCAGCAGACCCTGTGACCGAGTTCCTCTTCTGCCCCTGGCCGTATCACTGCCGAATCATAGGCCTAGTCATCAGACCGCGCCCCAACCATGACCGGTAATTGGGCATGGTTTAATGACGTGCAAGGTCATGTGACTGACCAGTATTGATGGGAGTCGCTGGATGGAAGCGAGAGCGCAGGCGCCAGCATCCTAATTGTTTGAAAGGTGATGCTATTCACTCTATTAAATTTAGATATATAAGGGGCAATATTTGAGTGGGTTAACAGATCAGCCAGGACATCACAAGGGGAGACATCCTAAGAGACCTGTGAATCAACAGATTTATCCTTATTAAATCCAGGAACCCATATTACATGAAGATAGGGATCTAAATAGGGTTTCAGGAGGGCTAGCCACCATGGAATCGGGGCACCAATATACTGAAGGGTGCATCCTCCGTTGTTAGGTAGGGGCAGCTCCAGGGTCTAAATAGGAGAATATGGGTAATCCTGAATTTCTATCCTTTAATGTTGGTTCTACTGATGGATTTTAGTTTTTGTATACCTTGTAATCTTTTTTTTTGTATGTTTGTAACCAATAAAGTGTACATTTTATCAAAGATATTTGGGTGTCTTAGTTTACTATAGTTATTGCTTCTCAGTTTTGACCAAACTCCCTGACTACACTATTAGATCCTGATTTTTTCCTTTTTCTGATGTTTCGGGTCTGACCATGCTTGGCGACCATTCCTGTCTCTAGACTGCAGCCAGTCCATAGGCAGCAAACTCCTAGACGCTATGGTAAATGTAAAACCCTATATAGGGGTTTAAAGGGTGTCATGGTTTCTCAGGGTTCTGCCTATTGGAGTGTCTTGTGCTTATTTTGTCCGAGATACCCTTTTGTGCCTGTAGCCTTGGCTGGATATGACATTATTTCTGGCTCAAAAGACCCTAAAAGAAAAAAATATATTTTTTTTCTTTCTCTTCTCTTTTTTAATGGATCCCGTCCAGGTAGTGGTGCATCAAGTGCAAAACCTGTCTTGTTTCATCCAGGGTCTTGCGGAGAAGATTCGTCATCTTGGATCAACTCAAGCCCAGGCATCTGCAGCACCTCCCTTATTTCCTCCTGAGTCCAACGTTTACTTCCATCAACTTCAAGGGAGTAAGCAACACAAGCCACATTTTGATATCCACTGTAGAGAGTCTGGACATCAGAGGTCTTTCTGCTCCAGGCAATTACCACCTGAGCAATGATAGCACATGGGTGGCCCTGAGAATGCCCACCTAGGTGCTTAGGTATTTCCCACTGTTCATGCGTATGAATAAGAGGCCTGTTACCTCGAAACATGTCCGGTAATCCCCCTGCGTCGGGTCACAGGATGATTGTATATGAATGTATTTGAATAAAGACTATTTATACAGCATCTGAACAGTGGCTCCAGATTTCCTTTCTACTGCATTGCTACCTGTTTGTTTATCTTACCCTTAGATGGAGCCATACTTCTTGTTGCGTTAAGCAGATGACATGTAATGGAGAATTTTTGTTATCGCTGATCATGTTGTCTGTCATGAGATTTTCTTGTGTAAATACTGTTGAAAAAAGTAATTTAACATATTGGCTTTTCCCGCATCCTCATCCACCATTTCACCCGCCTGACCCACTAGATATGTCTCTGATTAGTCCCCCTTTTTATCCTCCTTAATAGCAATAAAAGTAAAACTAAATTAATCCAGACACTGGCATATTCGTTTTAGGAATGAATACTTATTATTCCGGTAATGAAGTCCAAATCAAAGTAATTCTATGGGTCCTCGTAGAATATATGAATAAAAAATGAATATTCAAGGAGTTGGACCAACCATCATCATGTGCAAACTTTGAAATATAAATCAATTGAAAACTATTTTCACTTAGTCTTTTGGACAGCACACGATCAGTACATAATTGATAAACCTCCCAATAGAGCTTCTTTGTTGTACAATGATAGACAATGTCCACAGATGGCGAAACACAGCTTGTTCTAACTCATTTATTTTCTGTTGTTCCATATTGCTATTATATTGCAGTTTCTGTGCCAATGCATTTTATATGTAAATCCCATTAAAATGTTTCCTACAGACTTTTATGTCACAACGTTCATGTGGACAATATCACAAGTCTCAAAAAATATTGTTATATGGCTACCTATGTTGTTTTCATTGTCCTATTGATTTATTTATATAAAAATTACCGGTTGTAATACATTTCAAAATGCTGTTATTTTCCTTTACTTGCTTAGTGGTCATACCAATTTTGACTTTAAATCTGGGACAAATTCTGGAATTCTGCCCAGTGTCAATTTATGTGGTAATAAATCTGGAACGCTTCAATGAATCAAAGTGAATCTGAGATATATTTTTATTGTGTGATACATTGTACTTTATCTTAGTGGTAAATTTTGGTTGATATTTTTTGCATTTATTTGCAAATATATCAGAATTTTTCCAAAAATTTGGAATTTTCAAGCTTTCAATTTTTACATCCTTAAACCAGTTAGGCTTGGGTCACATTTGCGGCAACATTTTGAAATCCTGATCCGGTTTTGAGCTGTCCAAAAGCTCAAAACCGGATAAGGAACCGCTCCCCATAGGAACCCATCATGGTAACCGGATTGCTCTACATGCAATCCGATTACCGGCTCCGGATCTGCAGCCTGCGCTAAAAATCATGCAGGCTGCAGTTTTTGGAGCGGTTCTATCAACCTCAATGCGGTAATGTGTAATCCTGAGCAATGCGGTTACCGTATACTTTGTTCATTCCTGCTGCCACAGGGATGAGCAAAGTGTTAAATGTTATTAAAACAAGAAATATTAATAGTAGCTGTGGGCAACATGTCTATAGGGGGTGCCCACCCTCTCTAGAGACATGCTGTCCACTCCTGTCAGCATGTTAGGGGTTAATAAGCCCTTTACAGTATAGCCGGCTATTATCGGCTGTGTACAAATTTCTGCATGAAGCCGCGGCTCCTCACAGTAGAGCACATACTGTACGTAATGTACGTATAGTATCAGCTGCTGTCCAGGGTCCTGTAACCATTAACATTAGGTCTATGGCGGTGTGCTGCCCATAGACCTAATGTTAAAGGTTTCAGGACCAAGGACAGTGGCTGATTCTATACTTACATTACGTACAGTATGTGCTCTACTGTGAGGAGCCGTGGCTTCATTCAGAAATTTGTACCAAGCCCACAATAGCCAGCTATACTGTAAAGTATATTGCCTTGCCAAATGAGACCCCAGCCTTAGTCATGCTATTCCGTTTTATTTTATTAGTATGTTAGAAGGGTTAAAAGTCATGATGAACAAGCTCTAAAGTGCTCGAGTTACTTGCACTAAGAAGGTTTTCCACAAAATTGTATCGTGATTCACCATGCCCGAATGGAGCTCCAATGCAGTAAAGTTCAGCTATTCACATTTGGCGGATAGTGACTACAATTCTTGTTTGAGCTGCCAGTCTCTGCCGAGCACAGCGTTGATCAGGCAGCTCTGTTGAGCGTTGTTGTCGCAAATCAGAAAACTGAATTCTGAAATTCATAAAAAAAGAAATTTGTTTGAGTTGCTATTTTCTGAGATCCTTTACGTTTCCATTTTGAGGTAAGTGGAGCTGTTTTAGAGCATGTTTTTTGAATGGTGATCTAATGACTTTTTTTTATATACTATGTTGGGGTGAACAATATGTTGAAATCGCTTCTTATTGCATTGTTTTCAGTTGAGCTGCAGAGACAAAAATACCGTAAATGCATTTCCTAAGTGAGAAAATGCAGCAAAAAGACAATAACAATGATCAACCAAGATTTTGTTTAATGAGTACCATTGGTTGTTGTTAATGCAGAATCTGCAATCAGAATTGTTGTATCGGGCGCTAATTTTCCATGATTTTTGTTTTTCCAATAAATTTAGCCTACATTGTTCTTCATAAATTATTTTCACTTTTTTGGTCCTGGGATTGTTATAACTTTACACTGCTCTTATGAAATTGGCTTGTTTTCACAATTTGGTGCTTAACAGAGCTCTGGGTTTTTACCAAAATTGACTAATCTTAGGGATTTGAGAATTTTTGAGTTTGATGGGTTACATAACAAAAAGCTTCATTACCTTACTGTCCTCTGGGAATATCAGTTTTCTTTTACTTTAAACTGTTATTATAATAAATATAATTTTAATTCTGCAGTTGTTCTTCTGCCAGAGGACATTCTATCAAACGTGTCACACAGTTGTGTCAACCACCCAACAACTTTTGCTAAATTTGTGGTGAAGTGACTTTAAAATCACAGAGAATAAGCACCATTGGTGAAGAACAGTTATTTTTTGTATTTCTAGTGCAAAATTGAAGATCAAGGCAGACTTTGGACCCCCCATTTTCTTGCTCATCTTGGGTTACACCTCTCTCTCACAAATTGGCTAAATGGCAAGCCATAGCACATGGCATTTACTATTCCTATTGTGTGGAGGAAGCCATGAGAGCAATCTATAGATTGCTGGAATAACAAGTAAAACAAGAAATTCAGTGAAATATCCAAAGATTCCTTCAACAATTAGTCTCACAAAGCTCAGAGCTGCAAGACCCCACTCCACCAACATCTTGGACCTTGGAATCGGGAGAAGATTCAAACACTGATTTGGTTGAAGAAGCTGATCCAGAAGATCATGATTTTCTAGGCCATGACTTTGGGGAGCCTCACAATGAAACCAGGTTGATCTAAATGACTTAAGGGCACTTTACACACACAGATGTCTGTGTCCAACTTGTGAACAGATCTCTGTTCCAGTGAAATCATGGACACATTGTTACATTTGTACACAGCCACAAAATGGAACAATGTGTCCATGATTTCACTTCAACCAGAGATCTGTTCAGATGTTGGTCACAGATATCTGAGTGTGTAAAGTGGCCTTTAGATCTTGATCTGAACTTATCAAAAAGTCAGAGGCAGGATTTATTACAGCTCAAAGACTCGCACTTCATGGAGCAGGGGACCAAAATATGTTCTTTCTACCATAGGCTGTAGTAGCTTGAACACTTATTTTCAGTGGAAGGGAACCCATTTAACGGCAATGAGGCAAACTCTCTCTAAATGGAATGGGACAAGAGCACAGATTTCAAGAATAGAGATTTTTTTATTGATTTTCCAAGAATCAGTTAAAAAGTAGTACTTCTGCATCCATTCATTCACCTTGCTTATGCAAATCTGAATGACTTGAAAATATGTGCCTCCTTCTGTTACTAAAATTATGATTGGAATATTTATGGAGATCTGAAGGTAATAGCCTGAGTGTTTGGGTTACAGCTTGGCTAAACAAAGTTTTGCTTTTTTCTCTGCGAATGGAACAGTAAAGACTGCAAAAAAACATTTCACAAAAAAACATTGGTCAAAAGGAGCAATTTGACTCCTGGGAAAAAAAATTTCATGCATCAACCTCTGGTAGTACCAGGAAACGTTTTTCTTCCGCCACTCTACATAAAACTTGGGCTTAAGGGAAATGTTCTCAAGGGGATGCATCATGACGGAGGGGATTTTGCATACCTGAGAAACAAGTTTCCCCAAATCAGCAAGGCCAGGATCAAGGAAGGAAAATTCACTTGGCCACATACAAGAGACATGATAAAAGACACTAATATTGACACAAAACTAAGTGAGGCTGAGGTATCGGCATGGTAGTTTTTAAAAAAATGTAACGGGGAACTTCTTTGGCAACCGTAAAGCACCAAACTATAGAGATCTTGTTAATCTACTCTACTGATGCCATAACTAAGCATTTACATTACCTTCTATCTCAGCCAGTTTCTTTTGTGTAAAGGAAATCTGACTACTGTAACATACTGTAATCTTTTCAAGTCAAAAAAACAAAAACAAATAGGGAATAATACAGCTTACCATGCTAGAAGCTTGCTTATTAGAGAGTCTGCACTGAAGTAATGAACTCAAAATCAGGTGTACAGAAAATCCTCATCCATGGAGCAGTGGTAGTAAATCCAAAAATTTGATAAAGTACCAGGTGCTAGAATGTTATTAACATATTGAATATATTTTCTGTTAATTTAACTTGGATCAAGCAGTGTGATGCCACCTGAGTATTCAGGGAGCTGGCGCCATGCTGCCACTCTTTTTTAGAATATCTCTACTACATCAGTCAATTCTGTTCCAGCAATGCTATATCAGACAACACTGTCCCAGCTGTTACATCAGTCATTACTTATCCAGCTCCGCTAACTCATTCATCACTGTTCTAATTCGGCTACATAACTTATGGCTGTTCCAGCTTTGCTTTATGAGTTATTACTGTTTCTGCTCTGCTAAATCATGTATCATTTTTCTAGTTTGGTTATATCAGTCATTGCTGTTCCAGCTCAGCTACATCAGTCATTAATGTTCCAACTTCCTACATTGGTTCCTTTGGCCACACCACTATGTGGTGATTGCCTTGTGTTCCAGTGCCGTCTCTCTGCCCCACCTGATGAAGGCCAAGACAAGATGAAACATGTGAGAGCCACACTTGTTAAGAAGAATCTGTCTGGTGATTTCCAAAGTGAAAGCAGCACCTTCAGTAGCATCCATGCTGCATTCTGTGAACGTGTGTACAATCTCTCTCCCTTCTGTACCCCGATAGAAACACTTTCTAAAGTTTCACACCCTTTATTTAAATTGATAGTGACCCTAAACCCAGAAGCCAACCCCACATCCCTTCATACTATCCATGCAGCTTGTGAAGCTGCTGCCATCGATCCCTGTATCTTGCAAAACCGCTGGGCATTCTTCATAAATCATACTTTTATAATCGCATTTTGGCGTTTCACTGAAATTTTAAAGCCGCAGCAGGCGGCCTGTCTGCCGCTCTCCCCCCCTTCCGTAATTCTGCACGCCATGCTGCGTGCATAAACACAGAGAGGCGGCTCGCCTCATAGTATGGGTTGAAACCGTATGACGTAATTCGCGTCATATCGCTTCACCGCCCATACTATGAGCGAGCTGCCTCTCTGTTGTTTAGCACGCCCATCGCTGCGTGCAGAATTACGGAGAAGGAGGGGAGAGCGGCACACAGGCCCGCCTGTTTGCGGCTTAAAATTTCAGTGAAACGCCCAAAATGCAATTAAAAGTATGAATTATGAAGAATGCCCAGCGGTTTTGCAAGATACAGGGATCGATGGCAGCAGCTTCACAAGCTGCATGTATAGGTATGAAGGGGATGTGGGGTTGGCTTCCGGGTTTAGGGTCACTTTAAGCGGTCCGATGGGTCTGATCACTGTGTACTGAGATCGCTTCCAGCCCAGTTCTTCCCGCCACCTCCAAGTGTCTGCCGCCTCTTCTTCCGCGTATGTCCCCTCCTCTTCGGCGTCGGCGCACAAGCCTCTAAATTTACGCAGGTGCACACAGCTGAGTTGGTGTGCGGGGAGCCCGTCTGTCATCATAGCCTATCTCATCGCACACCCATTCAGCTGTGTGCCCCTGTGTAAATTCAGAGGCTTATGCGCTGGTGCCGAAGAGGAGGGGACACACACAGAAGAGGAGGTGGCAGACACATAGAGGGGGTGGGGAGGACCGGTCTGGCAGCAATCTCAGTACACATTAAGCAGACCTCTCGGACTGCTTAACTATCAATTTAAATACAGAGCATGAAACTTTAGAAAGTGTTTCAAGATTCCAACAATAGTCAGACAGCACAGCATCCCTGCTACCATTTCTCCATCTGGGAAATGTCTTGATGAAACCCTTCACCATGTTCATCACTTACAGCACCGAAGATTCGTGGGAAAAAGTCTACGTGTGAATGAAGGAAATACATTTTAAGTGACATGTTGCACTTCATTTACTTGGAAACCTGAAGAAGACTTTCAACCTGTTTCTCATAGTCTGGCTCCTTATAGTTGTCTAAAAAGTTGAAAACGACATTCTTGAAGGCCGACCATGCAACATGCTCAGCACCATGCAAAAGACCATCAAGATTACAATCATTTACTAGCTCTCGGATTTGTGGGCCAATGGAAATAGATTATTTTATCTTGGCATCACTGATGTATGGAAGCTTTTGTCGCAGGTAAGCAAAGGTTTCAGTTTGCTTGGTCATTGCTTTGACAAATTTCCTCATTAATCCCAATTTGATGTACAAAGGTGGAAGGAATGTCATCTTTTCATTTATCAATGGTTCGTGTTTCACATTCTTCTCCCCTGGAATCAATTAATTGTGTAGTGGTCAGTCCTTCCTGAAATAATGCAAATCTCTTGCGCGACTGTCCCATTTGCAAAGGAAATAACAGTACTTAAAGCCCTGTCACACATAAAGAGATCGCTAATGAGATTGCTATTGGGATCGCTGTTGCGTCACGAAATCCATGACGCAACAGCGATGTCGTTCTGTGTGACACGCACCAACGATCTGGCCCCTGCTGTGAGATCGTTGATCATTACACACTGCTCTGGGTCATTCCTGTGTCATTGTGCTGCCGCTGGGAGCGTTACATGGTTGTGTTTGACAAGGATAATGAGCAACAATCTCAATGCTACGCTATGGAGAGAATATTCACAACGACCTCGGTTTATTGGATCGCTAGTGCGATTCATTTAATGCCAGTTTTTACAAGTCACAGTTGGACTGTACCTCTGCAGTGTATATTATTAGGCTAAATTCACACAGTGTGTTTGTTCTGCGGATTTGGGTCATGTTTGCCTTGGTTTTATGATCATCTATGATAATCCTTTCCTGGTTTATGTTTCCTAGCAAAATCTATGTGATTCAGGATTAGTTGTCCACACACATTGGTTTTATTTCACTGCAAAAAGTTGCAACACCACAGGCTTTGCTGTGGATGTGAAAGAATGAACATGTCAATTCGTTTCTGAATTTTTGCCTTTGTTCTATGAACAAAATGCAGAAAAGACACAGCAACCAAATCCGCACGAAAAATGCAGCAAACCTTATGTGAAAAATTCAGGAGAAAAACCAATCTGTCCTGACATTGCCTTGGATTTTAGTACTTTTTTTCCTCAGATTGATTGTTGCATATAAGGCATTATATTAACGTGGCATCATTAATAATTGGAAATGCCCTTTCAAGCATCTTTTTGTGCATTCAGTAAAATGCTACAGTCTCCCCCATTAAATTTTACTGATGCGCATAAGTAAACCAGAGGGATTGACCGTCATTGGTCTTGTTAAAAATTCCTGGAATGAAGCCTTTTTATTTCATATTTTAGCATTTCCATCTTCTTGGAACCTTTGTATTTGAAGAATTTAGCTACAGACAACAAATAGTTGGATAATTGGCTTAAATGTTGTAGTTTCAAGGTGAAACTTTTCAGCAGTAGAGAATGTGACATTTCCTTTGTGCATCACAGGAAAGGCAACTTATTTCATGCCTCAGCAGACAGAGTAGACAGAGTAGAGTGGTGTGTATGGATTTTTCTATTAAATTCTTAAAATCACACAACAGTTGATACCTCTTACCTGTAATCCCCATGGTAGTAAGTGATGGGGATTATTTAAAGGAAAAGTGTTTCATAAATTGGGTAGTGTGTGGAAATACAAATTAATCTGTAATTTCTATAGATTATTTAAATATGTTGTCTTTTTTAACGGAACCAGATAAAATAAAAAAAACATATACTTGCTTTCTGCACCAGTGCAATTTCATCTATATTCATGCTATGTTTCCTGACGTTCATGTGATCATGTAAAGTGAAGTGACCCCTGCAGTCTATCAGCAGTTGCTAATCAGCTGTTCTTTTCACTTTTCAGTGAGATCGGATAGCCACGCTGAAAAAATATAATGTGAACACAATGTGTTGCAATGAACCAGCATTGCAATACAGTATACCTATTAGTACTGTAATGACAGATCGGCTTTTAGACCATGCTCTTGGTGTGGTCTAAGGCTGGGGTCACAGTTGACATGCGTTTTTTAGTGCCTTTTAAAAACTCATGCGTTAGTGCATGTATATTTTTTGGTGCGTTTTTGTAGAAAACGCATGCGTTTTTTTAACGTGGGCCCCTATGGAAAACGCATGCAAAAACGCATGTACAATTAGTACCATTTAGTGCCATTCAAAAACACATGCGTTTTCTATAGGAGCCCATGTTAAAAAAACGCATGCGTTTTCTAAAACGCTTGCGTTTTTTTAACATGGGCCCCTATGGAAAACGCATGCGTTTTTGAATGGCACTAATTGTACGTGCGTTTTTGCATGCGATTCCCATAAGGCCCCATATTAAAAAACGCATGCGTTTTTGGAAATGCACCAAAAACGCATGGTACTGTCACACATGCTTTTTTGCTATTAGGGCATGCGTTTTTTAACATGGGGCCTATGGGTGCGTTTTTTACATGCGTTTTTGAAAACGCAGGTCTCCAAAAACGCTTGTGAAAAATCCAACTGTGACCCCAGCCTAACAGACCTTCCGTAGTTGGCTGAACCACAGTTTGTTGTGATTCCCTCGGGTTGCCGTGGCAATGATGGGTCCCCCATGATCACTTTGCAGGATCCTGATCTCATGGGAGAGGCAGCGCACTCCATCTCCCAGCCTCCTAAATGTTGTGATCACTATTGATTGCGGCATTTAGGGGCTTATAAAGAAAGGGATAGTGAAGACAGCATCTATGGCTGTGACAGCTGAAGCTCACCTATAACGTATGCTGAGCTCCAGGTGGTGATTGTGTGGGTTGCCTGATTGCCGTGACATACCTCTACATCATTATTCAGGAACCCCTATCTGACCATGACATATCAGTATGTCGAATCTGATGAAGGTGTTAAAAACAAGCAAGAAAAATGATTAGCTGTCATCTTATTCCTTCCTGTCTGTATACTTTCTGTTGCTTCTTCCCCTACCCAGCTGTAGTATGTTCAGACCATATTCCTGTATGGTCAGACACGTTCATTACGTAAATAACTTTATATGAATGGTTATGTATTTTTATGTTAAATATACACACTGGGACAAATATATTAATAATGTCAAATTATTAGACATTGCAAAAGTAGATGAGACATTCTATAACCCCTTCACAACCTTTGATGTTGCTATATGTCATAGGTAGATGGTACTTACTGACTTTTGACGTATAAGTACATTATACCCAAAATGCGGCACCATAGCGCCGGTAACAGAGATTGTACTAAGCCAGCTAATTTTGCCAATAGGGAGTGGCTTTTCCACCATGCATCTATGATCGTAGTGATTGGCTGTTCAAATCAGCAATTCTAATCATTCAAGCAATTAAATTGCCTGAATCATTGAAACCCAGCTATGACAGGTGCAACAACAGTAACTATAATAAGCTTGAGCTCATAAGATGCGGTGTCATACCCTCCAGCCCTGATTGGTGTGATTGTACTGTGACGCGCAATCACTTCAAGCATGCAGAGGTGCGGTGTGATTCAGCTGTCACCACTCATCTTATACTCATCCCATCCATGAAGACTGAGAAGTGGTCTCACACAGACTACGATGATCCCCATGCTGTCCATGGATGTTTAACCCCCTATATACCTCAATTGATATTGATTGCAGGACGTAGGGGTTTGGGAGAGAGATCACTGACCTTCTTCTTGAAGTAATTGCGAGGGCCTGATCGACGCCGTGGTGACCTGACATTGCTATGGTGACCTGCCATCGCCATGGAAATTTCCGGGTCATCTGACTTTAATAAGCCTTAGAGATCATGTGACCCATGAGACTTCTGTCACTGCAGCTGCACTCTACTGCAATGATCGAGCATTGCAGTAAAGTGGAGCTGTGATCAGAGCAATAAAAGGTGATGTACCAGAAAGGGATTAATTAAAAAGTAAAAAAAAAAATTAAAAATCTAAAAACATTTTTAAAAAAGCAGAAAATATAGAACAAAAACAATATTCATTTCCAATAAATACTTATAATTATATTGAATATAATGTATTAGGAGGACCCAGCGCTCACCTTGTAACCACCTGTTTTGTTAGTTGTGAGTAACATATAGATTGATTATGGAGCGCTTTGGCTAGATTGTCCACAGTGTGTATGCCACCAGGCCGCGTCAGCACCCGGCGTCCCTGCAAGTGCCAGAGGCACTGCCGTGACTATGAGGGTCCCACCGCCGCCGACCCTGCTACAACAATCGCCACGCCGCCTCACATCGCGCCGCCGTATTGTTATTAGTGTCTAACCGGTGGCTCTGGCGCTGGGACATCATATCTCATTGAAAAGCCAGCCGCCTAGTCCAGCATCTGACCTGCACATCACATCAGGCAGGGCAGCTGATTATGCATTCCACATTTGAATGCATTAGAAGAGGGACCCGCCTCCGCCCTTTCTTTTCTCCTGTGGAACGCAGAAGAGGAGGAAGATCATGATGCCAGCCTGCAGGTGACTAGGGCTGGGGGTTGGGGTGTCCAGGGCCAGTCTTTAGCACCCGGGGCCCTGGTCTAGCAGGTAGGCCCCCTGTGAACCTCTGTGCTGCCCCTCTTTTCCCCCACACTGAGCAGCAGCGGCATATCTGCTGCTGCTCACTACAGTCAGATGCTGCCGAGCAGGTTAGGAGGGAGAGAGGGGTGGGGTGGGGGGAAGAAACAGCACTCAGGGGCCCCCAGGGGCAAATTGCACAGGAGATCCCCTGTCAGGGGCATATTACATAGGGGCCCCTGTCAGGAGAAAATAACACAGTGTCCAAGGGCCCCCTGCAAGCAGTGGGTAGACAGGCACAGGGGGAGAGCTGGGCTATTTAGAAGCTGTGCTGGAGTATTTAGAGGCTGTGCAGGGCTCTATGGGGACTTTATGGAGGCTGTGCAGGACTCTATGGAGGCTGTGCAGGGCTCTATGGAGGCTGTGCAGGACTCTATGGAGGCTGTGCAGGGCTCTGTGGAGGCTGTGCAGGACTCTATGGAGGCTGTGCAGGACTCTATGGAGGCTGTGCAGGGCTCTGTGGAGGCTGTGCAGGGCTCTATGGGACTCTGTGGAGGCTGTGCAGGGCTCTGTGGAGGCTGTGCAGGGCTCTGTGGAGGCTGTGCAGGGCTCTATTGGGACTCTGTGGAGGCTGATGCACTTGTGGAGCAGCATGGCAGGTGGGGTGTGATTCGTGCTGTCAGCACTCTATACTGTCAGACTCTATGCCATCCATGAGACTCTAGGAGGTGCTGACAGGCTACGTGATCCAGCTGTCCATGGAGGCTGTACGCCTTATGACTCTGCAAGTTGTATTGATTGCAGGACTAGGGGTCTTGTGGGAGGTGTCAGTGACCTTCTTGCTTGAGTAATGGAGGCTGTCGCAGGCCATCGGTGAGCTGCATGGCTATGGTGGACTTTCATGGCCAGGATTTCCGGGCTATTGTGGACTTTAATTAGGCTTAGGGATCATGGGACCTGTGAGACTTCTGTCACATGGAGCTGTCACTCTTACGCTGATGCGAGCTTGCAGTGGATGTGGAGCTGTGCAGGCCAATTAAAAGGTGTGCCAGAAGGGTTAATTTGAAGTGACAGTAAATAAAATTTGAAGCATCTATTATTATATAAGCATGGAATATAGAAAAGACTGTCTGTTCCAATAAATATATAAGGTTCAATTAATATAATTATTAGACCCACCAGGTCTAATTATAACACACCTGTTTTAGTTTAGTAATATGATTGTTATGGAAGGCTTGGCTAGATGTTCCCAGTGTGTCAACCACATAATGTGTATTTTCCTGTAATGCCACTATAATTAGTAGAATGAATTAGGCAACTGCTAAGTTAATAGTGAATTCCAAAAATACACATATAGTGGCACACACACTTGTACAAACAATCTAGCCAAAGCGCTCTATAATCAATCTATATGTTATTCACAAGGGGTGACTAACAAACAGGTGGTTACAAGGTGAGCGCTGGGTCCTAATACATTATATTCAATAAAAAGTTTCCTATTAGGCTAGTTTATACACGGAACCCCCCAAGGACCTTCTAGCAGCAACACATAAGATTTAAAAAGGACCTGTCACCCCCTGATGCTTTCCAAACTGAAAGCACCACTGAATGCAGTGTTTCTGCTGTATTCAAGGAAGGGGTCTCCCATGTTTCTGTAAGCTGTAAAAAAAACTTTATAAAGTTCAGGGATAACGAGTTCGGAGGGACTTACAGATTATGGAGTCCTCGCTATTCCCGGGGGTCCTACATGCCCCCGCCTCTCTGTGCCACCTCCTGCCTCTCTGTGCCACCTCCTGCCTCTGTGTATGCCTCCTGCCTGTGACATCAGTGCTGGAGGCTGCACCACTGTATGCACACCGCATAATCTGTAACAGGGCGCCCTTCAGCTCTGACGTCACAGGCAGGAGGCGGCACAGAGATGCAGGAGGTGGCACAAAGAGGCAGGGGGCGGGAGGAACCCCGGGAACATCAAGGACTCCATAATCTGTAAATTCCTCCGGACTCATTATCTCTAAAGTTTATAAAGTGTTTTTCACAGTTTACAGGAGGGTAGAAACATGGGAGACCCCTTCCCTTAATGCAGGAGACACGCTGCATTTAGTGTGCTTTCAGTTTGGAAAGCACCAGGGGCGGTGAAGGTCATCTTAATAGGGAGAGCATTAGCCAAATCTCAATAAATCACCATATCCAGCTCCAGTGTAACCAAATTACTAATACTCTAGTTATAATTATATAAAAAAAATTTAAAAACTGCACTTGATTGGTACCACCATGTCCATAACGAACCGCTCTATGAAACCGTCATACTAGTTATCTAATTCAGCAAAAACTATGTATTTACATTATACAGCTGACAAAAAATGGAAAAGAATGCAATCAAAAAGTCATATATAAATAAAAATGGTACCACTTACAATGTCATCTTGACCCCCAAAAACAAGCTACCATATGGCGTCACCATAAAAAATAAAAAGCTATAGCTCTCAGAATACAGCAGTGCAAAAACTTTTCATTTTTATATAAAATAGTATTTATGGTGTAAGAGTGGCAAAACATTATAAAAAAAGATATAAATGTGGTAACATTGTAATCACACTGATATGGAGAATAAACCAGTCTTATCCCTTTTACTACATAGGCCAGGGTCACATCTCCGTTTTTTTAATAGAATCCTGATCCGGTTTTGAGCTTTCAAAAAGCTCAAAACCGGACCAGGAAACACTCCTCATAGAAGCCAATGCAAAACACCGGATGGCTTCACAAGCCATCCGGTGTCCGTCTCCGGCACTGCAGCCTGCGTGAAAAATCATGCAGGCAGCAGTTTTCGGAGCGGTTCTCTGTACCGCACTGCAGTAACCGGATGGCTCAGGATGTGTAATCCTGAGCCATCCGGCAATTGCATAGTTTGCTGATCCCGGCAATAGCCGGGATCAGCAAACTATGCAGTTGCCGGATGGCTCAGGATTACACATCCTGAGCCATCCGGTTATCTTCGATTTGCAAAACACACATTTTGGCGTAAAAAAATGTGTGTCCCGGCATGCGTCAAACTCATTCTAATATGTATTGGGTGTAAATGCAAATTATGTTTTAACATGTTGACGAATCCAGCTATCCTTTCATAGTAAATGAGTAAAAAAAAAAAATTCCTGAATTGCTATTTCATCTTGATTCTGTCTCACAAAAAGCAGAATAGAAGCCAATCAGAAAAAAATCATATGGCCCAAATAGTGCCAATAAATCCTCCAACTCATCCCGCAAAAAATAAACCCTCATATGGCTCTGTCGGCAGAAATATAAAAAAAATATAGCCTTCAAAATTCAGTGATGTAAAATCCTTTATTTTGTAAAAACGCATCTTTAGTCTGATAGCAGCCAAACTGAAAATACAAACTATGTAAATCTGGTATCATTGTGATCATAGAGATCTGATAAATAAAGCTGTCTAATCACTTATACCACAAGGTGAACAACGTAAAGATAATAATAGTCAATTCTTCAACTGTTGCTGATTTGTTTATTCTGCCTACCAAAGATTGCAGTGCGGCTTGGCAGTAAGTTTATCCTGTGCTGAGCACTCACATTGGCAATTACGTGTTAAACATCTCTGAAAAATATGATTTAGACAAACTTCCCAATGGAGAATTCATTGTAATGTGACAGAGGGAGAGAGGGGGTCACTTTGAACTCCCATATTATCTGTATATTTATGCGTGTCTTTTTAGGCGTGCATAAAAGTGAAGTCAACCACAGCTTTGTGCAACTTTTAAATGCTGAACATCGCTGAACAGAGGGCAAAAAGAGTCCAAAGTAACTCTGCTGCCTTATTAGTGAATGGATCCATCGGGGGTGAATCATGTATTTTGGATAAATTGTGCAACATAAAACAGCATACACAGGCACAAAAATAATCAATGAAGTAATGACAGATGATTATTGTATTCCTGATCTTAATCCATCTAGTAGTGATTACTCCATGGTGCACAACTGACGAGCCCAGGACTGGGTAATTGCAATAATTCAAAGTAGTCAGTGGGGAACCTAGCCTCTGTGCTGCCTGAGGTGAACTGCAAAATGGCACCCCCCACCACCACAATAATACATTTTTTTTAATCGGTAGAAATAAATCTGGTTCATACAGATCTATATCTATCATGTAAAAATGAGGACAATAGTGGATATATTAATTTTGAGAAATAGAAAAAAAGATGTCCAAACACAAGGATGTCAGTGCCATCACACTCACATACAAGAACCTCAAGAAGAATCAAGAACAAGGATCATTAATGACAATGGCAGGAATAGCACAAGCATACAGACACACAATGATGGCTGGCAGAGCAGTGGTCCTGTAGGCAGACACAGTTTTGCATCCTTATAGCACAGGAGGCAGCACTGTTTGACAACCTATATATCTCTGGCACATGCCTACAAAACTATGGGCAGCTTCAATATGGCCACTGCCTGGCACTGACTAGTCAGACATCTCCATGCAGCACCATCCACACCATATGCAATGTCCTGCAGTTTGAGCATTAACAATCAGCCACTGCACTAAGCTGGTAAAATTGGCGCGTCTTCCCCAAAAGTCCACACCTCCTTCTGCCGAAACACTTAGTCAATCACAAGTGGCGCACATGGGACCATCTGAAATTAATAGCAGGGGTCTTCCTATTGTGTTGAGTAAGGGATATGGGAGCAAGAAGGGGGATGAGCACCACTGACCAACCGCTGCTCGGGAGAAACATGGCTGGATGCCTGTTTGAACAAAGGGGCGGCATTGGACGTGGTGTGTAATTTGTGGCCTTTCAGTCCTGCAGCAGAGGTGTATGTAAAAGGGACAATGCATCCTGTACCAGGGTCATACATAGAAATCATGGGGCCCCTTTGCAGAAGTTATAATTGCTCCAACAACAAAATATTTGTCTGGGTCACATACATACATATGTGATAAATATTCAGCCCTCACAAAGTAATTTTCCTCCTATTGAAGCTCCTACATCCCTCTTTCATTGCCCCCATAAAGTTAAATGCCAACTAAAGTGCCCCTCAAACATTGTATGATGCCCCCCCAGTTAATTCTTTCACATGCACAGTATGATGAGCCTACTGTACCCCCTTAGCTACCCCAGCACAGCATGATTCCCAAATGTAACCCTCACACAGCCCTCCATGTAGTATAATGGGTCTACATACAGCATAATGGCCCCTACATTTCCTCACACTGTATAATGGTCCCAACCAGCCCTCAAATAGCCCTCCATAAAGTATAACTCTCCCTTTATAGCCCTCCAAATATTATATGTCCCCACAGAGCCCTTCAAATATAATGGCTTCCATATAGGTATAATTGGCTGCATATAGTCTCCCATACAGTATATTATAATGCACCCCCATAGTCCTCCATACAGTATATTGCACCCCCAAACTCCTTCATATATTATGCACCCAAATAGTCCTCCATATAGTATATTTGCACACTAAAGTCCTCCATATAATATATCACTCCACAATCCTCCATATAGATATAATGACCCCATAGCCCTCCATATATTATAATGCACCTCCATATGTCATCCATATAAAATAATGCACCCGCAAAGTCTCTATATAGTATATTGCAGCCCCACAAGTCCTCCATCAGTATAATAACCCCCATATATTAAACTGCATCTCAAAGTCCTCCATATAGCATATTGCACCCCAAACATCCTCTCCATATAGTATATTGCATCCCCAAAAGTCCTGATATAGCATATTGCAACCCCGAAGTCCTCCATACAATATAATGTACCCCAAAGTCTCATTAAATAATGCACCCCATAACCTCTATAATAATGCACCCTCCACAGTAATACTCCATTATAAATCATCCAAAGTCCTCCATATATATGCACCCAACTATATATATATGCACCCCATAGTTCTCCATTATAATATATGTACCCCAAGTCCTCATATAGTAAATGCACCACTCTTCATATATATAATGCACCCCCATAGTCTCCATATATAATTTACCCAAAGCTCATATATGTAACACCCCATAGTTCTCCTTATAGTATAATGCACCCCCATAGTCCTCCATATAGAATGATGCACCCCATAGTTCTCTATACAGTATAATGCACCCCCATAGTCCTCCATATTGTAAATTGCACCCCAAAAGGCTTACATATAGCATAATGCACCCCCATACTTCTCCATATAGTATATTTCACCATCAAAGTCCTCCATATGTTATGCACCCCATAGTCCTCCATATAGAATGCACCCCATAGTCCTCCATATAGAATGCACCCCCCATAGTCTTATATATACTATAATGTACCCCCATAGTCCTCCATATAGCATGATGCACCCCATAGTTCTCTATACAGTATAATGCACCCTATAGTCCTCCAAATTGTAAATTGCACCCCAAAGTCCTCCATATAGTATATTGCACCCTCATAGTCCTCATATAGTAAATTGCACCCCCAAAGGCTTACATATAGTATATTGCACCCGAAAAACTCCTCCATATTGTAAATTGCACCTTCAAAGTCCTCCATATAGTATAATGCACCCCCATAGTCCTCCATACAGTTTAATGCATCCCCATAGTCCTCCATTAATGTAATGCATCCCCATCATTCTCCATACAGTATAATGCACCCCATAGTCCTCCATATAGTGCAATGCACCCCATAGTCCTCCATATTGTATAATGCACCCCATAGTCCTCCATATTTATAATGCAGTCTCCATAGTCCTCCATATAGTATGATGCACCCCATAGTCCTCCATATAGTATATAATGCATCCCCATAGTCCTCCATATAGCATAATACACCCCATAGTGCTCCATGATATAGTATAATACACCCACAAAGTCTTCCTATATTATATAGCACATCACATAGTGCTCAATAGTATTCCACTGTACTCATTGATAAAAAAAAAAGGAAATACTCACCTCTCTCCTCAGTCCTCACTGGCTGCTCTGTTGATTGTCTCATCTCCACAGCGTGTTTTGCTGGCCGCCGCTGTGTGCCCTGTACTGCTCTCCACAGCAGGCACTCAGTGATGACATCATCATCTCGAGTCCCTGCCATGCTGAGCTGCAGAGACTCAGAGTAGCGGCTTGAACCCCAAGAAAATGTGGCGGCAGCAGCCCCCCACAAATGCTGCTCCCTGTCTACCATCTTGTGGCAGACAGTTCAGCTCGCCTCATGGTAGGTGCACCCTGGAAATAGAAGACATCAGTGGCACACATCCGGGATAAAAAAAACTTCACTTTATTTTAACAAAGCATAAAAAACTAGTGCACCATGCCAGTGAAGCAGGGAGAGAGGAGAGATTGAGCTGCAGGGCATGCAATACTACAGCTGTTTTGCACATCTGCGCTTTCACAGGTCCACCTATAGAACCTGTAGAAGTGTAGATACGCAAAACAGCTGTAGTCTGGCATGCCCTGCAGCTCAATCGCTGACCCCTCTCTGCTTCACTGGCGTCGTACACCAGTTTTTTATGCTTTGTTAAAATAAAGTGAAGATTTTTTTTATCCTGGATGTGTGCCATTGAGAGTGATGTCTTCTACTTCGGATGTATTTCGGATATATATATACATTGCGGAAGTTAAATATAAGTTAAATCACGTATTTAAAGTAAAAAATCTTTATTCTCACCTTCCAGCGCTCCCTCGGCGTCTCCATCTGCAGCCGCTCGGTAACAGGACCTGTGATGATGTCACAACCCGATCAACTGATCGGGTCACATGAGTGGTTACCGCGGGAACCGCTCATGTGACCGATGACGCTTCTGACATTATCGCAGGTCCTGTACACCCGATCAAAAGCTGATGGAGACGCCGGGGGAGCGCTGGCAGGTGAGAATAAAGATTTGTTATGTTGGAAGACAGGAGAGGGGACAGGAGAGGGGACAGGAGAGGGACAGGAAAGGGACAGGAGAGGGGACCGTAGGGGGAAAGTAGGGAAAAAACAGGGGGAAAACAGGGGAGAGCAGGGGGAGAACAGGGGGACAGCAGGGCAAAACAGGGGGACAGCAGGGAAAAAACAGGGGACAGTAGCCAGGACAGCGAGATGACAGGAGGCAGAGAGGAGGGGAGCTAGGGGACAGGAGACCAAACTGATCCTGCAAAATATCGGAATTCGGATGCCTATTTGGCATCCGATTGCAGGGATCAGTTTGGATCCGATGCTGTCCGATTTTCATCGACAGCATCGGATTTGCAAAAATCGTAGTGTGAAAGTAGCCTAAGGCTAGGGCCACATTGGCGTGGGTGTTTTTAGGACGGATCTGGCATAGAGCAGCATTACCGCAGTGTTACCATAGTGTAATGCTGTGTTAACGTTTCCATAGACTAATATGGGTGACGGGATCCAAAGCGCTTGCAAACGCCGGCACAAAAGTGCCTGTGTTTGAAATCTTGCGACTATTTTGTAGCGGACAGCTGAACGCGGCTTGTCGCGTTCAGCTGTTTGCTACAAAATTGCGGGAGAACTTCAAAAGCAGGCCTTTTTGCCCGCGTTTGGAAGCGCTTCAGATCCCGTCACCCATATTAGTCTATGGAAGCGTTAACACAGCTTTAAACTATGGTAACCTGCGGTAATGCTGCTCTATGCCAGATCCGTCCTAAAAAACACCCAACGCCAATGTGGCCCTAGCCTAAATCAGTGTGACACAGGAGCTGCTCCACTGCTGCCCTCTCCTCTCAGGGATATTATGCCACACATCAGGGGGATTGCATGATCCCTATTCTTAGTAACGACCAGTCTTTTGATAATATGTGCTTCTGTCCAAGAACAAGGGGCATGACCACACCCCCTGTTCATGCACTGCATAGAAACAACTATTAGTCTACATTCAACTGTGCATTTTTCAACGTTATTTGCAGATCCGTTTTTGCAGTAAGGCTGGTTTCACACTGCAGTTTTTTCATTGATCAGTGTCCATCCAGTTTGTGAGCCAAAACCAGGAGTGTCTCCAAAACTCAGAACAGGTGTCATCTTTCAATTATAGTTTTTCTATGCAAGTTCCTCTCCCTGGGTTGTGGCACACAAACCTGATCGAACTGATCAGGGAATAACTGCAGTGTGAAGCCAGCCTAACATGCAGTGACTCTGAGCATACTAGCAAAGTCAATGTATTTCAAAATTTGACATTCAGAAAGAACATTTTGTGAGGATGCGTTTTTGGCTCAAAACATCTCACAAGAATGAGCAGTCAATTTGTGTGTAATTTAATCACTTCAAAGGGAACAATTAGAAATGGTGAAAAAAAATTACAGCACAAATGAATTAACAATACTCAGTGTGAATGGATGATCTGATTTTTTGAAAAGCTGATCCCTTTTTGCAGCAGAAAAACTGATTCTCAAAAAACGCAGTCAAAACAGTGTGTGAATGTAGCCTTATACTGCTGTTCAGGGGCGGACCTACCGTGGTGCAGCTGGTTCAGCTGCACCAGGGCCCCGACCGGTAGGGGGCCCCTCAAGCCTGCAGGGGGGCCCCCAGCCAACCCCCATGTCTTGTGTCAGAGGAGAGGGGGTTAACTGAGGGAAGCTTCCTGCTTCCCTCGGCTGATCCTGCCCTCCTCCTCTCCTCTCCTGACCCGGCACCCAGATCTACAATCGCTCCACACCTGCCAGCACCCCCTCCCCGCCTCTCACCACCAGCACCAAAGCCCCTCGCCTGAAGCTGGCAGCACCCTTCCCCCGGTCCTCGCCGACTCTGCCAGCATCCCCCCGGTCCTCACCTAAGGCTGCACCAGTGCCCGGCAGGCTGTAGGTCCGCCACTGCTGCTGTTACTACAGCAAGGAGCACCTCCCTGATTTTTGATGTAATGTTCTGGAGGGGAGGGAGAACAGTGAGAGTATCTCCTATGTCACACTGAATTACAGGTATTGTGAGGCTATAGGACTGCAATGGGCATCTCATCTTTATAGTTTATGAGGGCACAAACATTAGATTGTTTTTATCTCCCCGGAGCACCCTTCTTAACCCTATCTTAATGAAAGTATTGACTTTGACTAAAACAAAGAACGTAATGTTCATGTAAGTACAGAGAGACAGAGTAGCGCCCCAGAGCAGAACTTTGTGTGAGCCCTTAATTAGACCACAATATCTTCACTTTGAACAGGTTCTGTTGGTGATGTACTGTAAAGTAAGTCCTTAGCAAAAGTCAGCTGCATATTCATATAATTTTGTCACTTTGACGTTTTTAGGTATGCGCTTGATCCCTCATATTGGAAGCTTTATCTGTCTGGTTATATCGCTCCTGCCTTTGATGGTGTCTGTAAACAACTTCTGCTTTGCTGCAAAGCTAATCCCTAAAGACAAGAAAATACAAAGAGAGCACATTGCTTTCTCTTTGCCAGCGTTGTGTCGGGCAACCATGAAATTATGATACTCAGTGATGTTACGGCAGAATGGCAGCATAATGTGAGCTCTTATGTCCTGACCTGCATTGTTAATGAGCTTCAATGGGACCTGAGCAATAAATCAATTATGAATCATAAACACAATTACACAGGGTAATTGTCATGAAACTGAGACACTGAATCATTGATGGGGATAGCAAATGGTTTGCACTATGTTTATATTGACATGGAAGAAGAAATATGCTTTCTTAACTAATTAAGTGTTGGAACCAAGAGTTATTCTGTAATATGCAGTTAATAGTTTCTAATAAAATTGACTTGTATATAATCAAAACCATGTATAGTGGTACAGGGGTTAGGCTGGGTTCACACTGCGGCAGCGTCCGGTCCGGTGCTGTCAGGAGTGATAGGCTGGACCGGAGTTTTGCTGCATAGGATAGTATCGGGCTGCACGGAGCTGGATCGCGGCGGGTGGTAATTATCTGCTATCCGGCTGCTGTGTCGCCGGATGAATCCTGCAGAAGTGGGGATTTGTCTGCCGACTCCAAAAACGTTGCATGCACCGTTTTTGGAGTCGGCAGACAAATCCCCACTTCTGCAGGATTCATCCGGCGACACAGCAGCCGGATAGCAGATAATTACCACCCGCCGCGATCCAGCTCCGTGCAGCCCGATACTATCCTATGCAGCAAAACTCCGGTCCAGGCTGTCACTCCTGACAGCCCCGGACCAGACGCTGCCGCAGTGTGAAGGCACCCTAAGTAAGAAAAATACATTAGTATATATACAATAGCTTGTAATAATTTACATGGAAATGTAGAGTGTAGCTTAGAGCATGGCCAGATGTGTGAGTCTATGACATTCCACACTTTTAATCATTATTAATGTCATCATAATGGCTTAAAAGAGCAATGAAAATCTAAGGCTGGCTTCACATTTGCGTATGGAACGCTGCGTACCATACGCAGCCAAACGCTTGCGCACATACGTTCCTATGTTTAACATGGGAACGCATGTGCCTGCGTATGACTGCGTTTGGCAGCATTTGCGTTCGGATGCGCATAATTTATGCGCCCTCCAACCGCGCTCCAAACGCAGCTTGCAGCATTTTTTTGTGCGTTCTCGGCGCTTGCTCTATCCGCAAGCGCCTGCAAGCGCACAAAAAATGCATTGATCTCAATGGGTCCGCAGTGTCCTCTGCATGACACCGCAGGAGAACGCTGCGGATCACATTGAGATCTCTCCCGGTGGCCGCCGGTGATGTCACAGGAGATCACCGACGGCCACCGGGAGATCAGCTCAGCCTCTGATGTTCTCATCCTCCCCGCCGCCGGTAATCTGCTAGCGATGTCGGCGGGGAGAAACAGCTGATTTGACAGCTGTTTGAATCTTCCCGCGCCGACATCTCCTCTCGGTGTCGGCGCGGGAGATTCAAACAGCTGTCAAATCAGCTGTTTCTCCCCGCCGACACGTCCCGGAGCTTACCGGCGGCGGGGAGGAGGAGATCTCCGGCGCAGATCTCTGCCTCCGGCCCGCCCCCGGACAATGCCGATTGGCTGCCGGGCTGCACAGTGATGTGTCCGCAGGCGGACATTATCCGCTGCGGACACATCAAAATGTCCCTGCTTTTGACTGCGTTTGTGTCTGTATGCCATCAGCATGCAGACACAAACGCAAATGTGAAGCCAGCCTAAGGCTGGTTTCACACTGCGGTCAGATCAGGTCAGGTTCGATCAGGTTTTGTGTTTCAAAACCAGGAGTGTCTCTAAAACCTAGAACAGGTGTCAGTCTTTCAATTATAGTTTTTCTCTGCAAGTTCCTCTCCTGGTTTTGGCACACAAACCTGATCGAACCTGATCAGTGAAAAACCGCAGTGTGAAACCAGCCTTAGAAAGCTGAGAAACTAAACAAAAGAGTAGAACTTGTTATAAATTTAATAAGAGAGTATAACTCTATAGTCATTGATGAGACTAAAGATATTAAAAGAGAAAATGTTACTTTCTACATGCAGTACGATCTGTGGACATCATGGTATAGAGAAGGGGAAGGTGACACAATGAAATGTATCTTTGATTGAAAAGATTTATTACAATATGTATTTTATTCATTGAAATCCCTGGTGATTGTGTAGATATGAGACCAATGGATAAGTCAAGGCCCCGTGAACGATATCGCTCAAACATCACGGGTTTGGAGTCGGTCAAGCGACATTATTACTACCTCGTTGCGTGTGACACTGAAATATGGATATGATAGATTGTTGGATTGCTGAATCCAGATTTGAGAACATGTTCTCAAATCTGACGATCCACGATCAGCCAACCTGCTGATAACGATGTGGTTCACGGCTTCGCCCATTCACATCAGTGAAAAAGTATCGTTCACTGGGTTGTACGAACGATACCTGCTCGCTGGATGGTTGGTGCTTAGTGCACTATATCTAGGCGTGTGACATCTCACCAATGATGTCAAAACTATGTCCTAACGACTGCGCACCCCTAAGATCGTTAGTGAGATCGTTTCAATATTGTACCATGTAATGGTACCTTAATGGCCCCTTTACACGCAGCTACAGGTAACAGGTTTTCCACAGGTAACTTACTGGCTGCAGTGAAATCATGGAGAGATTATTCCATTTGTACACAGCAACAAGATAGAACCATGTCTCCATGATTTCACTGCAACCAGTAAGTTACCTGTGGAAAACCTGTTACCTGTAGCTGCGTGTAAAGGGGCCATTAGTCTATCTTGCAGCTATCTCTGAATGCACAGTCATACAGGAAAGGTTGCCAAATACTGAATAGCACCACCCACTGGACTCACACCCATATAAACAGCAGGAAGTTCAATGAATAAAACACACATTTTACTAAACGTTTTCCATAAAATGTAAATCTGTTTTGCTGAGTCACTTCTCATGGATAGGTTGACGGACAAGAGAGTCGAGGAGTCCGCGGTCAAACACCAAGACAGCACGTCAAAGCTAAAAATATAAGGCAAAAGATTGGTCAGAGGGCAAACATAGGTCAGAATATATCAAAGGAAAAAGAGCAATACAAATGAATAGTCCAAACGCAAAGTCTGAGGTCAGACAATATAGATCAGAATAGCAGAACACTAAACACTAGGTACACACATCACCAAGCAAAGCTAAGACTAGCAATGGATAGACCATTGTCAGTCATCTAAATAGCTAGATAATCATCCTAAATTGATGACCCAAACCTGGGAAACCCAGCAGATCTGGCCAGATTGGGCAGCTGGGCTGTCACTTAAAATACTGACAGACCAGCTCACCCCTGCCTCTGATTGGGCAGTTGAGCGGTCGGTAACAATACTGACAGCCAAGTACGCCAATGAATCAATAGTACACCGTGATTGTGTTAGTCTCTTCCAGCTTCCATTTTGCCTGCTATACAATTTTCAACATGACATGACTGCTTTTAAAGCTATGTGCCTATGGTGTCTTGTACACGCTGGTGTTCCTGCCTAGTTTTTCCTGCAAAAAAATGCTTCAGCAGTGCCAGTAGTTTGTTTCCCAAAGAGTATTTTCTGATGTCTTTGATCATGGTGCTACTTTTTAATATTGCATATATAAAAGATAAGCGTCATCAAAAGGGAAAATGTAAAAATAATGGACTGTTGACTTCTTTTAACAGATTTTCAAATACATGAAGGAGTTAAAAGAAGTTTAAAAAGACAACATATGTACCAGTCATTTTTACATTGCAGTGCAATTAGTCATTGTTTTTTCCTTTTTTCAATCACTTTCTTCAGACATGTTCCAGGAAGTATCCTTTAGCCCTAAAGCTAGAAGATTCACACCAAGATTTAGAGGCAGATTCACTCCAAAAATTGCTTCAAATACTTTTCGAATACTCACCCTATACTTTCCTAATACTCACCCTATTCACTTCAGTGGAAAATACACTTTGTTTTTCATATTATGTTTTTGTGATTTTTTTTCTGACACAAAGACCTTGCTCCAGAAAAAGTGACATCCTCTAAACTTGACACTGTAAAGTTAAAGGGCCACATACCTAGAAAAAAAAAGAGAAAGATTCAAAGACCTCTTCAAAAGCAGTTCTGGAAACACTTTAGGAAAACATAATCTTAACACCCCCCCCATCCCCCAAAGAAAATAATAATTAAAATTTCCTAATTTCAGTTTCACTTGAAAACTCCCCCTTCTCCCCAAAAAAGCTATTGGAATGGAGCCATTGTAGTGTACTTGGCCACTGAATTTTCTAAGTGTTTTAATTCCTGTATCTGTTTTCTGATGATTTTACATTTTCAGCTTTATAATGCATGTTTGATCTCTTCAGGTTTGGTGATTTCATAAATTTAGATTCATAGAGACATATGTGTTATGTGCGAACAGTGTCTAATATTCCACTTATGTAGTTTTAGCAAAAAATATGATTTTTGATAATTAATTTTTTTGTTTACCACCCTGAGCAAAAGGGAATCTGTATATAAAGATGAATCATTTAGGTTTTCTAAGGCTGTTATGTGCCTTTTTCAATCCAATGTACTTTGTAACTTTGTTACTATATGTAGCTATAATTTTTTATCATTTATTATGTACTGAATTTATACATACTGAAAGTGTAACTGGAAGTGCCTACTAGGGCTATATGTCTGGCAATTTATCTCCAACTATGCAAATAATGGGCAGTGTACTCATCTCCTATATGTTGCGCCCAGGCTATGGGGTACTCCAGTGTCAGGTGGAAAGGGTTAACGCTCCGGTTGTCACGGGGAGTGGTGGCCATGCCTGACCCCGTGTCCTGGGCCTATCTTCCAAAAAGGGGTGATATTTACAGGGTTCTCGCAAGAATCCCCAGCCATTCTCTTGTTACACGGAAACAACAGTTCCTAGGCGGCGTAAGTCCATTGGAAGCGGGGGCTGTAATCTGGCCTCGTCCCGAAGTCGCCTGTTTCTCGTTGATACCATTCTTCTCTTCTTCTCTGTCTGGCCAGCTGATCTCTCTCATTTAAAGCTGATTGAGACTGCTGGAGTGGTTGATACTGTGGAGGTGGTGAGTTGCCGGTCGGGACTCTGGTCACCACCCGGGTTTCTGCTGAGCTCAATATGGCGGGGGCTCCTTGCTGCTGCCGCTGCCACGCGGTCAACCACGCATCTTCTGGGGTGCTCCCTCCTGAGGCTCTCTTTGCATTCTCCGGTTCCTCATGCTCGGTATCGTCATACTCCTCCTCGACTACAATGTTTGGTTCAGTTGGGGACGTCGCGCTGCCTCCAGCCGGAGACAACTGCTAGCTCGGGACGGTAGTGAGGTTGTGGGTTCGGTTTGAACTCCCGTTTCCCGGGTCTGGACGGGTGGTGGTACGGGTGGTAGAGAGGCGCAGTATTCCTCAACTGCTCTTTCTGCTACTGCCGCCTCTCGCGCCTCGCAGTCCGCTCTCATGGAGGACAGTTCGTAAGTCCGCTACACGCTCCACTGCCAGCACACCCACGCTAGGGCTAATTCCATCTCCTGGCGGAGCCATCCAAAAGCGTCCCGCCAGTAGTTGGCATCCCCCTCCAAGGTCAAGAGGGACACTGCTGCCAGGTCTCCTTGTGTGGCTCGGGTCTGCTCCTCAAGCTCGCGCACAATGTCTCTCCAACGGGGTGCTACCATGCTGCTGGGTACAAAGGAGCCTTGTTCATTCTGTCCTTCTCTTCCGGTTTGTCTTCTTATGGGCAGACGTTCCTGAGGAACTTCCTGTGGGCTGCCCCCCTGATTGATTGATGGCAATCAGGACGGCCACACTTTTTGGTGCCTACGTCTTGGCCCTCCTTCTTCTAGGGACTGAGGCACACCCCCAGGCCTGCACATGGTGTTTAGTACATGGCTACGGCGCCATCTTGGGTCCTCCTGCAGTGATGGCGGGAACCCATTTTTGGCGCCAAGCAATGGCGGAAAAAGATTGTTTTAAGTCCAAGGCGCACAGTACCCAGTAAAACCAGGCACGAGATCCTGTTCATGACCGCCAAAAAGATAATGTCGTGCCCAGGCTATGGGGTACTCGGGTGTCAGGCGGAATGGTTGTCACTGGGAGTGGTGGCCACGCCTGACCCCGTGTCTTGGGCCTATCTTCCAAAAAGGGGTGATATTTACAGGGGAATATTTACAGTTGTCTGTCATGACGCCACCTGCAGTATCTGATGAGATGCCACCAGTGCCACCGCAGTCCGTCGGAGGTAGATGGTATTGCGGCTAGTGTGGTAAAGTCCTCCACAGGTAGGACTGTTCCTCCGGGGCAGCGTTCCTGCAAGGAAATAAGTTCATGCAGAAGGAAATGCAGCGGAGTCGAATTCACTTCTCTCCGAGTACTTTACTGGAAACTTTAGCAGCATTAGTTACAGTTCTCAGTTCAACATTCAGATGTTATAACAGGTAGCTAACGGGTGGCTGCAAGTGGATCCCAGGTGGTATGATGGAACCCTTGGTGTGTGCCTTCTTTCCCATCTGTTCCTTCCTGCTTCCCAGTAGTTATATGAAGCCCGGTGACTTGAAATCAGCTGGACCTCCACTCTTCCTCTCACCCTTGCTGCCATCAGGTAACCCTCTAATGGCTGACCGCTGCCCTTAAGCGGTGCCTAGTTCCCACTTCAGGTTGCTTAGGTGCCTGGGGAGACTTGTAGACTTCCCAGGACTCCGGATTTTCTGTGGTCCTATAATATCCCACAGGTGCGGGCTCCGGTGCCCGGTAACTTTCTGTACCTCGGAGCCCTTTCTCCTACTCCCTTTCTCCTGGTCCCTCAGCCGAGAGACCCTCTCCTTGCTCCCACTCACTTGGAGGCAAAGATCTCTCAAAAGACCTCCTTGTTCCCCCTGCAGGTGGTTTTATTCCCTCCCGGATAACCTCCCACCATGTAATCTAGTGTGGGAGTGCTAGTGTATGGGTTCCTCCCACCATCCTAGGTTCCATTTACAGCTGGAGTATCTGCACCTCTTTTACGGGTGCAGTACCCCTCTGTGACGCCTGCTTTGCGGGGCGCCACATATACATAACAGAACTTACAGCTTTCTTTTTCTGTTTTATTATACACTAGCTGTAGAAACTGGCATTGCCCGGGCTAACTGGAGGGAACGGTGCCATATTCATCCATGAAGGGCTGGGACTAACCAGAGGGGGCGGGGTCATATCTAACAATTAAGCGGCATGGCTAACCAGAGGGGTTGGAGCCATATTCATCCTTGCAAGGGTGGGCTAAACAGAGGAAGAACCATAGTCACCCATGAGGGGGTAGGGCTATGAAAAAGGACGGGGCTATGTGTGGACATACATACCCACATACACACATACACTTAGCTTCATATATTAGATATTGATTGGTGCTTAACACTTTGTCATGCATAAAAATTTGGATCAGGAATAAGGAAAGTGACCCCTTTTTTAAGTTTATCACGTAGAAAACTACTTGTCTTCCATACTTGTCTTTCTTTGATCACTTACTATTTATGTGACTTGGCCTAAATATTGTACAACATTTTCCCTGCCTATGTCTACACTATAGTTTTTTGGTGATTAAACTTTTATGGGTCCTTTGCTAACCCCCGGACCACTGTGTTAAGCAGAAAGAAGTGATCAGTGTTGACTGAAGGACCAACAGATTCACAGGTTTATTCTCAGGGAAGGATAATGAGGGAGATTCTTTAATTCAAGGTTTCATCAGCTGCTGATATTTAGTTTAGACTCAATGGCTGTATGTCAGCAATAGACATCATCTCTTGTCATAACGGTGTGTATAGTCCTCTCCTGGTACACTGTGTCTGTGATAACGGTGTACAAAGTAGAGTGATTCATGGACAACTAAAATACTTTTAATGAATTGTCTTTTCAAGTGCTAATTAGCTTCTATTTAATGACGTCAAGAACACAGTGTTGTCAGAACATGTAGCAGCATCATAATGAATTTTCCATTTAATTAAAGCTTCTATTGCGTACTGTATATCGAGGACAGCTCTGCTTACCATTAACTGATATTGTCATGTAAATTTTATCCATGTGAGTCACTAGAACGGAAAATAACATTCATATCTGACAACTTTTAAACCTGTCCAATTTAAAATCAAAGTTATTAAAATTTAAATGTATCTTGACTTTAATATGGTTCCAAAGCAGAGCTGATATGTTTTATAAACTCCAGCTAACAGTATAGCCTTTTGTCCTATCTTCATGGAGCATAGAATCTAGTCTTGCTACAACCCAGTAATGCAATAATAAGATAAGATAAGATAAGATACGGTAAGTAAAAAAGTGGAATCCAGCTCTTGAACATGAAGATTTATTTTTTAAATAAAGTGAATACAGAAGGTGAATTAAGTTGATCCATTTTGAATGCTACATGCATTCTTACTCATGACCCATGACATATTGAGTGACTTCAGAACTTTCAGTGGTAGACAGGACAACTCCATTAAACATAGTCTTGATTTTTTAAGCATCTGAGATTGACAGGCAATTTTTTTATTCAAGATAATATTCTTAGACTATTTCTTCCAGTAACTAAGCTAAAAACCCAACAAAACCTCAATATAACCATTGGGGTTTATATGGCATCCTTGGTGTCAAGAATGCATAGCGCTTATTTTTATATATCTGTTCCTATAGAACAGACAAGCAGAAATACTAGCGCAGATGTGAACACAGCCTTACTGCTTTGTTTTCTGCACTCTAAAGTTATATTCAAAAACAGCAGAACGATTGTTGAATTTTTAGAGAAAAAACTCCCTGAAGGAGAAGGGTGTTTCTTTCGAAATTATTAGGAAAGGTGAGCCCTGCAAGCAGTCAGATGTATGGAATCAGATGCTGGAGTTTTACTTTCGTTTCCTCCGCTAGACTGAAGCAACACTTCTATCTGGCATCATCAGCCTCTGCAGTGGGCACCAGAGATCATACTCAGGATTCCAGATGTCCACCGCAAGATCTGTCTTCATCCCACAAGGATCTTCAAGGCGGTGCAGTCCACCCTCAGAGGGCCTCCATCCAGGACCATCCAAAGGCCAAATCCAAATAAGTGCCCTCTCTATAGTGGATACACCCTGACCTTTTTTGTGGCACCGTGTCACGAGTTGACTTTTCTGCAATCTGTATATTCAATTTTGTTAATTTCTTTTGAGACATTAAGGGATAATGTCAGTTTTTCCTTGTTGCTGCTGAAGTCTTTCATCAGGTGATGCGGTTGATTTATCCTTCTCCACCCTTTAAATAGTCACATGCCTCAACACCTGATGTTGTTAGAGTTCATTTTATGCTAGACCATCCTGCTGTGAGGTAGTAGTTCTCTCTTGCGGAAGCGTTCCTAGTGATTGCCTTTTTTTCTACCTTGGAGTGCTGCTGCCTATTTCCAAGTATCATTATTGTTATTTTCCTTGTCTGTCCTATTCTATCCCTGTGTTTATTTAACTGCAGTGCAAGTCTAGTGTCCTCGATGGCCAGTGCACTAGCCAGGGTTACCTTCGGTGACAGACAGGGACAAGGCATGAAACGGCAGCAGTAGAAGGACTAACACAGAAAGGGATAGACACAGGCTAGTGTCAGGAGGTGTATGTACTGTTAAGGCCTTCCTTCCCCTTTTTACCATCATGCTGTGTATTTGTGTTGCGGAAACCCGAGCATTTACCAAAAAGTCGACAAACGTGACTTTGTTCGGGAAAAGTTTTGAAATTTAAAATAACCCTAAAACTTCCCCTGGAAGTTTGGAGCCAAACCACTGACTGGAAGACGAGGTGGCTGAGAACAACATTTAACCATATGACTAGGAGTGTTCCCAACAATCGGGTCAACCGTTTTTTTCAACCTGTATCATTTTTTGGAGCTTTAAAATAATTTTTTAAGTTTCATTGAGTTTGCAGGTGCTTTTGACACAGATAATAAAACACATGGATAGGTTAAGACAAACAGGAAAAATCACAATAAGAATACTTGGAAATAGGCAGCAGCACTTCAAGGCAGAGCAAAGGGAATCTTCAGGAAAGCTTCAGCAACATAAAACTACTACCACACAGCAGGATGATCTAGCAAAGAATGAACTCTGACAACGACATCAGGTGAAGGGGCATGAGACTATTTAAAGGGTGGAGGAGGATAATCAGCAGCATTACTGGATGAAGGACTTCAGCAGCAGCAAGGAAAAAACTGACATGACTCAAAGGAAATTAATAGGAAAGGAAATTAACAACATTCAATATAAAGACTGCAGAGTAGTCAACTCATGACACACAGAGTGAATTTTTCAATGCATATAACTGCAGGCAAGCTGGCAACTTTTGCCATGTTTTAGTAAAAATTTTATATGCCTCATACAACCATTTAAGGGAACTCCTATTCCTTGAAGTATTTTTATCTTTATATTTGTATTGATATCTTAATAATTTGTATTAATATCTTATACAAACAAGCAAATCTTATTTTCACATGGATATGTACAAAAAAAAGGAATAAAATAAATTGGGCAAAAAGAGCCCAAAAAGTTATAATTTTATTAGTGTCGCTGTTAAATAAGCACCTCTATGGGATAATACAATAATGTACGCCTTTCGAGCATTTAGCACGCTCTTAGTCATAGATAAACATCTATGACTAAGAGCATGCTAAATACTCAAAACTCATCAGTCTTTGTACTCCCCCATGGTGGTGCTTTTATAACATGACCATTAATTAAATTCAATTTTATTTATTTTTTTCACTTTTTGCCAAAATTATTTTCTTCCTCTTACCTTTATTTTTCATATATCTCCTGTTGGTCAAACAGGTGAAAGAGGACATAAGAGCCCTATTCATATATATATCTAATATATAAAGCTGAATGTGTGTATGTATGTGTGTGTGTATGTGTGTATATCCGGGATTGGCATCTACACCGTCGCAGCTACAGCCACAAAATTTTGCAAAGTCACACGTCTGGACCCCGGGAGCGTCATAGGCTATGTTGTGAGGCGAAATTTTAACCCTGCGCGTTCCAGTTCACCAAACAATTTTGCCCCTATCTACATAATGGGAAAAAAGGGAAAGGAAACGTGTTCGAGGAAAATCGACACCTGTCAGCTATAGAGACAAAATTTTGCACAGTCACACGTCTGGACCCCGGGAGCGTCATAGGCTATGTTGTGAGGCGAAATTTTAACCCCGCGCCTTCCAATTCACCAAGCAATTTTGCCCCTATCTACATAATGGGGAAAAAGTGACAGTTACCAGTTGACAGTTGTGAATGAGAGGGACTTAATGATAGCGCCAAAGACTAACAGCATATACCAGCATATAGTCACTAAGGTGGGGCCCCAACATGAGATATTCACCGCACACAGGGACATGTATACACACCACACGCACACAAAGAGTAACAGCAAGTGTATAGTCACTAAGTGCAGCCCCAACATTGGATACTCACCACGCACCCGAACAAACACACACCACAAAGACACACACACACCCCCAAGGGACACACACACTCTATAGCGACACATGCACTCACCACACAGGACACACACACACCACAAAGAGACAAACACACACCACACAACCCCCCCCACAGGGACACCACGCATAGCCACCCTATAGGGACACATGCACTCACCCCACAGGGACACACACACCACAAAGAGACACACACACACCACACAGACCCCCCACAGGGACACACACACATACACACCCTATAGGGACACATGCACTCACCCCTCAGGGACACACACACACCCAAAGGGACACACACAACACAGAGACACACACACCCCACACAGACACCCCCCCACAGGGACAACATACATACACCCTATAGGGACACATGCACTCACCCCAGACACAACACAAAGGACACACACACCACACAAAGACGGACACACACACCTATAGGCACATGCACTACCCACAGGCACACACACCACAAGAGACCCACAAACACACACCCCCACGGGCACACACACATACACACCCTATAGGGGCACATGCACTTACCCCACAGGGACACACACACACCACAAAGAGACACACACACACCACACAGACCCCCCCACAGGGACACACACACATACACACCCTATAGGGACACATGCACTCACCCCTCAGGGACACACACACACCACAAAGGGACACACACAACATAGATACACACACAACACACACCACAGACTCCCACACAGGGGCACACACACATACACCCCCTATAGGGGCACATGCACTTACCCCACAGGGACACACACACACCACAAAGAGACACACACAACAGAGACACACACCACACAGACCCCATCCCACAGGGACACACACATACACACCCCAGGGACACACACACCACACAGACAGACACAGATGTGCACAAATCACCTCACACAACTCGCCTCATACGTGTGCTATCTTTATTTTCCAAACATAAACCATCTGATTAAAAACAGCCAATGTGCAACACATGTGCCATATAGGGAATTATGGCAGATGTCAGTCACATGAGCTGTCTATTATGTGTATGTGTGAGGTAACATATACTACCCGGCCAGGGGGAGGGTTTACTGTTGGCTGGACATTTATTAGGCTGCCTATAGCAATCAATCACAGCTCAGCTTCTATTTTCCTACAGGTCATTAATATGACATATTCAAATTCTATTTTGTTATAGCTAACAGCAGTTATTTATTAACCCAGGCGTAGCCGGGTACTACAGCTAGTATATATATATATATATATATATATATATATATATATATATACATATATATATAATATATATATATATATATATACATATATATATAATATATATATATAATACATAAATAGGTTAATAATCCGAATACAGGCCACAATGCTTGTTTCATACCTTTACTGCTATACTTACTTTATGTACACATATTTATACCCTGCACAGAGTGTATATTCCAAATATACATTTTTATATGTCTTATAACACTGGTCAACAGCATTTTTGGTGCCAAAGATATTTCATTGAATTTAGGGTAACTTTGGGGTGCTGATTCTGAATATGTCATCAGTTTTGCCAGATTGGCTCAAGTTTTTGAGATTTTTCGTAAAATGTGTAACAAAAAAGACGTTTTTTGCTACTTTTTTAACGAAGTCTGTTATGTTTCTTCTATGTTTTGTCAGTGTATATTCACCACAAATGTAACAGAATGAGTCTGGATCGTTAAGACAACTTCTTCTTGATGAGTTCATGCTTTTCACTGGACAACAGAAAACAACATAAAGTTAGTGCAAAAAATCAAGCTATGAACAAACTTTTAGAACATATTAACACAAAACTATATTGAGAACTGCTCAGTTCAAGTACTAATCCAAAGAAATTAATGAGATGATGCGTTCGCATTTACGAACAAGTGCTATAAATAAGATACCAAAAATCTCAAAAAACTTGAGCCAATCTGGCAAAACTGATAGCATTTCAGAATCAGCACCCCAAAAATACCCCAAATTAATTAAAATATTTTGGGCACCAGAAAAAAAAATTTTTTTTGTTGACCTGTGTAATATATGAAGCTGTGAATGTGTGTGTGTGGCAAGCCCTGTCCACTCCACACAGCCATGCCCACTCCACATAGCCCCACCCATTCAACATAGCCATGCCCATTTCATAGTCTGCATCTCGACATATCCCCACCTCCTCCACATAGCCCCACCTCAAGGACTATGTGGAGGGGTGGCGCTAAGAAGAAGTAGGGCTATACGTGGGGGCAGTGCCATGAAAGGGGTGGGGAGGGGTGGGGCTGTCTAGGGGCAAAGCTATGATAGGGCAGGGCTACTGGGAAGGGGCGGGGCTATGATACATACACACATACATGCATTACCATATATGGGCAATATTGCCATACATGGGTGATATTGCCATATGTGAGCATTACAACCATATATGGGAATTATGCCCAAGCAACACAGTCTATTATATTTGCATTTGTCATATTGAGCTACTATTCTTTGGTTGTTCTGTATACAAAATAAGCAAATATTCTTACTGTCATACTAGCCGGATTATTCAGTACACATATGTACAGTCATGGCCAAAAGTTTTGAGAATGATACAAGTATTAATTTTACCAAAGTCTACTGCTTCAGTTTTTCTAATGGCAATTTGCATATACTCCAGAATGTCATAAAGAGTGATCAGCTTAACAGCAATTACTTGCTAAGTCAATATTTGCCTAGAAAATGAACTTTACCCCCCAAAACACATTTCAACATCATTGCAGTTCCTGCCTTAAAAGGAGCAGCTAACATCGTTTTAGTGATTGTTCCATTAACACAGGTGTGGGTGTTGATGAAGACAGGGCTGGCGATCAATCAGTCATGATTAAGTAAGAATGACACCACTGGACACTTTAAAAGGAGACTGGTGCTTGGTATCATTGTTACTCTTCAGTTAACCATGGTTATCTCTAAAGAAACACATGCAGCCATCATTGCACTGCACAAAAATGGCCTAACAGGGAAGAGTATCGCAGGTACAAAGATTGCACCTCAGTCAACAATCTATCGCATCATCAAGAACTTCAAGGAGAGAGCTTCCATTGTTGTCAAAAAGGCTCCAGGGCGCCCAAGAAAGACCAGCAAGCGCCAGGACAGTATCTTAAAACTGTTTCAGCTGCGGGATCGGACTACCAGCAGTGCCGAGCTTGCTCAGGAATGGCAGCAGGCTGGTGTGAGTGCTTCTGCACGCACTGTGAGGCGGAGACTCTTGAGCAAGGCTGGTTTTAAGGAGGGCAGCAAAGAAGCCACTTCTCTCCAGAAAAAACATCAGGGACCGACTGATATTCTGCAAAAGGTACAGGGAGTGGACTGCTGAGGACTGGGGCAAAGTCATTTTCTCTGATGAATCCCCTTTTCGATTGTTTGGGACATCTGGAAAACAGCTTATTCGGAGAAGAAGAGGTGAGCGCTACCACCAGTCTTGTCTCATGCCACCCGTAAAGCATCCTGAAACCATTCATGTGTGGGGTTGCTTCTCAGCCAAGGGAATCGGCTCACTCACAGTCTTGCCTAAAAACACAGCCATGAATAAAAAATGGTACCAGAATGTCATCCAAGAGCAACTTCTCCCAACCGTTCAAGAGCAGTTTGGCACCCAACAATGCCTTTTCCAGCATGATGGAGCACCTTGCCATAAAGCAAAGGTGATAACTAAATGGCTCAGGGATCAAAACATAGAGATTTTGGGTCCATGGCCTGGAAACTTCCCAGCTCTTAATCCCATTGAGAACTTGTGGTCAATCATCAAGAGACGGGAGGACAAACAAAAACCAACAAATTCTGCCAAAATGCAAGCACTGATTAAGCAAGAATGGACTGCTATCAGTCAGGATTTGGTCCAGAAGTTGATTGAGAGCATGCCAGGGAGAATTGCAGAGGTCCTGAAGAAGAAGGGTCAATAGGGATGGGCGAATCTACTCGCTACTATTCGGGACTCGCCCGAATAGTAGCGGACTCGGGGGACTGCTACTCGCCGAGTTCCTTAGGAATCACTCGGGGTAGCGAGTCCCTGTACTTTTGCAGTGTATCTATACAGAACACACAAAGTACCCTAAAGTTAATCTAAGGGTTAAACAATAAACATTCATACTCACCTTCTGTGGGGCCTGTACCTTATGTACCGGGACGGTACCGAAGACCTCCGGACGTCACAAGACCTCAGATCACCGGGTGAAGATGGCTGAAGGACCTGTGAGTTCAGCATCAGCATGCGGCAGAGCGGTCACATGGGTTTGTCACGTGGCTGCACTGCCAGCAATCAGGTACATAAGGCAACACAGAAGGTGAGTATGAATGTTTATTGTTTTTAACCCCTTAGATTAACTTTTAGGGTACTTTTGTAGTTTATCTGTATAGATGCACTGCAAAAGTACAGGTTACTATTCGGACTCGCTGGACTTGCAACGAGTACCGAGTCTCGGACCTGGACTCCTTGGAGTCCAGCGATTCCGAGTATTTCAGGATTCGCCCATCCCTAAGGGTCAACACTGCAAATATTGACTTGCTGCATTAACTCATTCTAACTGTCAATATAACCTTTTGGTACTCATAATATGATTGTAATTATATTTCTGTATGTGATATAAACATCAGACAAACACAAATAAAAACCAGAGGGCAGCAGTTCATGTGAAAATATAATTTTGGTGTCATTCTCAAAACTTTTGGCCATGACTGTATACACATATATAATTATATTTTGTATAGTAATTTTGTGTCTAAGTATACATTGTTGGACAGTGCAGCATTCTTCCATTTGTATTTTCCTTTTTCTTTAACGTTTTCAAAACACATAGAAAAATGTAAGGCAATGGTCCTTTCTATAGCCTCGGATTTGTATTTTTCAACTTTAATGGTAGAAAAACATACTTTTTACCTGCGTGTAAGAAAATGTAGATTATGATAGTGATGAGCGAGTAGTTAGATATTCGGGTTTGGATCGCTCCAACTGAATACTTTGAACTGTTTCAGTATTTTGATCAAAGTGAGTCTATTGACTTACATTGGATTCGTTACTCGTCATTCAAAGTATTCAGGCAGAACTATCCAAACCTGAGAATCTTTCTACTCACTCATTACTAATTATAAAGAATAATATTTAGCTACCATAATATCACAATGTATAAAATAGAAATAGAAAAACACTAAAGGACAAAAAATTCCGAAACACTCACCGAAAAATAGCCATGACAAACATCCATTGCACTTAGCAGAAAGCTACTAGCTCCATTGAGAGGCAACACAGGTGTCTAATTACGGTGCACAATCTTCTGCAACCAGCCAAGCATTGCGGGCGGTTGTGTCACCTTTGACCAGCCATGCTATGGGGGAGGTGATTGGTGGGATTCATAGACACAAGGTTACCATAGGGCGTCAGTCACACAAACGCGTGTGGTGCATAGTGTCAGTATGCAGCCTATTGGTCACAACCACACTATTAGATAAGGCGGGCTGCCCCGCACCATGTACATGCATCACAGAAATGACAGACGCACCCTAGAGGGCTAAGCTGCACACTGCAAGAGATAAAAAAGTGCAAAAAACACTATGGATGATGTGAGGTGTTAGTGGATATTTTGGCCAAAATACTTAAGCTCGTAACCCACTGTCAAGGGCCCTCACACGAGTCCTAACCATATGTCTGTTTTAGCAGGAAAACACTAAAGGACAAAAATATCAGAAAAACTCACCAAACAATAGCCATGAAAAACATTCATTTGTGTGACTGACGCCCTATGGTAACCTTGTGTCTATAAATACCATCAATTACCTCCCCCATAGCATGGCTGGTTGCAGGTGACACAACCGCCCCCAATGCTTGGCTGGTTGCAGGAGATTGTGCACCAGTATTAGACATCTGTGGTGCCTCTCAGTGGAGCTAGTAGCTTTCTGCTAAGTGCAATGCATGTTTGTCATGGCTATTTTTCGGTGAGCTTTTCTATAAAATAAAAATACCAATGTGCCAACAACAAAAAACAGAGATTCTATGGATATTGTAAAAAAATTATCTTATGATCTTCATTTTAGATAAATATAGGGTATTAAAAACCATGAGTAGAAATATTCTCTGTAAATGAACTGTAAACAGTCTGAGATTATGCTCAGTATCACATCTACAGTATAAAACATCCATGTTAAGGAACATAAGCGTAATTGGATGTGTCAGCCAGATCAAAAATTATGTACTAGTTTCACATTGGCGGACTGTGATAAACGCTGCTTTGTTTAATGTTTTGCCTTTTTAAGTCCCAAAGGCAATTTTAACTGCTCTAACACTGTTTATTGTCTGAGTGCGTTAGTAAATTGTTCTAGATATCTAATATTCTGTCCTTCTCATTCACTTGCTTCTTAGATATGTGGATGTACAATATATGTGCAGAACCCCATGCCAGAAATCATGACTGCTCCCTGAACTTTATGCTCAATTAAACCGACAACGGAGATAATTTACTTTTGCTTCTACAGTTAAATGAGATAGCCAGACTCCAATGAATTAAGAAACACAGATTATATGCAGGGAATTTATTAGCCAGAAACATTTTAACAATGGGAAGCTTATCCCTCAGAACAGGGGTGGGGAACATTTGTCTGCTAAGGGCCATTTGGATATCTATAGTCTCATTCACTGCATGTGCAAAATTATCAGCTTGGAAAGTATCCTTCTATGTTTGAAAAATATTGGAATCTGAGAGTCCTCATTGGTTGATACCTTTTAATGGCTAACTGAAAAGATGATAAACATAGCAAGCTTTCGGGACACTATGGCCCCTTCGTCAGGCTGATAATGACACAAATTCTGAAGACACATACATATATACATAAGCAGTATTAGATGATGTAGTAAATACGACAGGTGACGTAAAGCAGAGTCAGGCTAGGGAGGGGGAGAGGAACTGGGAAAGTAAAGTCAAAATTCTAAGATAAGAGCAACAGATTGTATTATTGTTCTATGATTAGTGTCCTGTGGAGACCTGAAGATTCCTCAGTTGTAGAAAGCCATAAATCGAAACAAGACAGTTCACATAAGAAGTGTCAAAAGTTCATTGTTCTATAATGAGGAAAAAGAAGTAATTTTGGACTGTATCTGCCTATGATTCAATGGTGTCTGTGTTGTTAAAAGTATTTAAAAACACAGTCAATCAGTTTTGTGCACTTCTGAAAAGGACAACATTGAACAGAGGCTAGGCAGAGGCCAGAATAATTCTGCTGCTTCATTATTATGAATAGATTCCTTGAGGGATCTGAATCATGTTATTCTGAGATATAGAGGAAATCAATGTAAGTGCAGTGTAGAGTATATGATAAATGTTATCCAAATTTATCTGCAAAATATTCCAAATAAAAAGTTCAACTCAATCCACAGTAAAACCAAGTTCCCACTCAGGTCTGTCACCGGTCAGTGGAAAGCTATGTTCATACAGTACATTTTTGGTAAGTTTTTGGTGCTTTTTTACCTTGTTTTTATTGCAAATTTGTACTAATCTAAATCTGCATTTTGATTACCAGCAAAACCTATGTGATTAAGGGCAAAGCTGTCCATACATATTGGTTGTATTTATTTGCTGAAAATGAAACCTGCATTTTTAAAAGAATGAGCATGAGAAAACACTGCTAAAACGCTGATAAAATGCAGTGCGTATAATGCAACTGTAGGCAATAATGACAGACTACACATTTCAGTGTTCACCGCCTTCCTCTTGGTTTATACCAAAGACCACTATAGATCATAAGGAAGGTGGTGAACGCTGAAACATGTAGTCTGTAATTGCTGCCTACTGTTGCTCTGCTCTCAATAGCACTATATGTGGATCTTTTAATGCAAAGGTGGCGCACTCCAGGCTTCCGGGGCCATCAGCAGGTCATGTTTTCAGGATTTTCTTAGTATTGCACTGGGGTTGGAATCATCACCAGTGCAGGTGATTCAATTATAACCTGTGCAATACTAAGGAAATTCTGACAACATGACCTGATGGCGGCCCTCGAAGCCTGGAGTTCCCCACCCCTGTTCTAATGGATTAATAAAGAGTACTTTTACTTGAGAAATCTCATCTGAAACATTGAAAAACCACTGGATTCTGCTTAATCATCTAGAGAGGGGAAAAACAAGTACTTAGTCAGCCACCAATTGTGCAAGTTCTCCCACATAAAAAGATGAGAGATGCATGTAATTGACATCATAGGTGACCTCAACTATGAGAGACAAAAGGAGAAAATAAATCCTGAAAATCACATGGTCTGATTTGGAAATAATTTTTTTTCAAATTTTGGTGAAAGATAAGTGTTTGGTCACCTACAAACAAGCAAGATTTCTGGCTCTCACAGACCTGTAACTTCTTTTTTAAGAGGCTCCTCTGTCCTCCACTCATTACCTGTAGTACTGGCATCTGTTTAAACTTGTTATCAACATAAAAGACACCTGTCCGCAACCTCAAACAGTCACACTCCAAACTCCACTATGGTGAAGACCAAAGAGCTGTCGAAGGACACCAGAAACAAAATTGTAGCCCTGCACCAGGCTGGGAAAACTGAATCTGCAATAGCCAAGCAGCTTTGTGTGAAGAAATCAATTGTGCGAGCAATAATTAGAAAATGGAAGACATACAAGACCACCATGATAATCTGCCTTGATCTGGGGCTCCTCGCAAGATCTCACCCCGTGGGGTCAAAATGATCTCAAGAACAGTGAGCAAAAATCCCAGAACCACACAGGGAGACCTAGTGAATGATCTGCAGAGAGCTGGCACCAACATTACACAGGCTACCATCAGAAAAACACTACGCCACCAGGGACTCAGATGCTGCAGTGCCAGACGTGTCCCCCTGCTTAAACCATTACATGTCCAGGCCCATCTGAAGTTTGCTAGAGAGCATTTGGATGATCCAGAAGAGTATTGGGATAATGTCATTATCAGATGAAACCAAAGTAGAATTGTTTGGTAGAAACACAACTCATCATGTTTCGAGTAGAAAGAATGCTGAGTTGCATCCAAAGAACACCATACCTACTGTGAAGCATGGGGTGGCAACCTAATGCTTTGGGGCTGTTTCTCTGCCAAGGGACCAGGATGACTGATCCGTGTACATGAAAGAATGAATGTGGTCATATATTGTGAGATTTTGAGCGCAAACCTCTTTCCACCAGCAAGGGCATTGAAGATGAAACATGGCTGGGTCTTTCATCATGACAATGATCCCAAGCAACCACCAGTGCAACAAAGGAGTGGCTGTGTAAGAGTTTGTTTCACTAGTAAAGTAGGAAACCTCATAATTCCGAGTGTCAGATTATGGACCTCAACAGCATCTGGCTTTGTACAGCATAAGTTAGGATTTTTGCTAACATTTAGAGATACAAACCATTTTTGACTCTCTCTACAAAATTAATGCCTCTAAATCCCAGATACTTGACTTCAATATTGACACCACTCTGTTAGAATACCTAAAAGAAGAATTCAATTTCACATGGGTAAACAAAGAAATTGCCTACCTAGGTATCACCTTAACTAAACCCTTAACAGCAACTGTGCAAACGAATCTTTCAGCCCTATTTCAAGCATTTCACAGGGACTACCTACGTCTAACTAAGATTGAGCTCTCCTGGTTGAGCAGGATAGAAGCCTTCAAGATGTCTCTACTACCGCGTTTCCTATATGTAATCAGGTCGCTCCCCCTTTTCATACCAAAGAGTTGGTTCAATAAATTTCAATCGCAATTACGTGCCTTTGTATGGAATAACAAAAGGCCGAGGGTCGCCAGAGCATCGTTAGAACGACACAAAAAAGCGGGTGGACTAGGGGTCCCAAACCTGTATCACTACTACTTAGCTTCCATCTCTAAACTTTCTAAAAACTGGTTTAAGGAATCATTGGACTCGCCATGGCTGGATGTAGAGGAATCACTAGCACACAACAACTTAAAAGCGCTTGTTATCGCCCATCTAGTCATCCCTTCCAAACCTCTTCCTTCTCACCCCGTCGTCAAGGCTACAATCTCAGCTTGGAAGCACCTGGCCCTCAGAGCAGCTAAACACTTTCCTCTATTCAGACTTAAAAATATTCCTTTGAGCACGCTCGAAGTGATGATTAAGAACCTGGACCTCTCCGCCTGGAGGGCAAAAGGGGTCTTATATACCGAGGAACTGCTTCTTGACGATTCTATTCGTCCATTCCACGTTCTCCAAGACCAATTTTCCCTATCCAGAGATGAGCGCTCACAATGGAGAACCATATCTGAATTCCTAACTTGCTCTAGACCTAAATTTGCCCTTCCACAATTAGTAGTCAATCTCATATCATCTCCAGAACTTGGGTCTTTATGGAGAACCAACAGCCTCTACCGAGTGCTCAACGAAGAAATTGAATTGCCCCGTCTCTCCTACCTTACCGCATGGGAAGAGGAACTCAACATTCAAATTGACCTGCAGGACATGACACGAACCATACAGACCTCATACGCCAATTCTGCTTGTGCAACGCTGCATGAGTCTTACTTCAAGGTGCTCTCTCGGTGGTACCTCACCCCGGTCAGACATCATCGTTTTGATCCTCAGATCTCGCCCTTGTGTTGGAGGGGCTGCGGCCATCAGGGAACACTGACACATATTTTCTATGATTGCCCGCTACTGTCCAAATTTTGGATTGATATCAAAACCCTAATCTCAGACACCACTGGCCTCACAATCAATCTCACTCCGGAGCTAGCTCTCCTTTCTATAGGTATAGAAAACCTTTCTCCAGACTTCAAATTCTTGACTTCACATATACTGATCACTGCCAAGGTTCTAATTGCTGCTAGATGGAACAAGCCCGAAACTCCCAAATTGCTGCATCTCATTGATAGAGTCACGCAGCACGGGATCTTTGAGTTTAACACAGCATTGCGCACCAATACCCTCGCTAAAATTAAGCGTAGATGGGAGCCTTGGTGGGCAGCCTTCTCACCCTCTTTCCTCATTTAGTCCCAACATTGTGACATTGTGATAATAACAACAACAGCTTACAGGTGATTTTTCAGTTTATTTCCTGCCCTATTATGTTCTTTAGTTAATTTAGAATATAAGGGACCACTTGCTTGCCTCACATCCTGTGATGTAACGTTAATACTGACTGTTTTTTTTTGGTTATTACCCAATTCAATTTCCCCGATTATTACGAATTTTCATTTTAACTTAGAATTACAAGCAATAACCTCGTTATTCACACTACATGTGATGCATATGCTATTTAACTTGTATTTGTGTTTGCAACTTGTACCATGTTACTGTTTATTTATGTATGTACCCTCCCTCCCTTTCCCCCCTTCCCCCCCTAGTTTATTCTGTTCCCCCTCCCCCACCCCACTCCCCTCTCCCCCCTTTTATAAAAAATTTTTCAATAAAGACTTTTTTTTTTTTTTTGAAAACAAACCATTTTTGATTGCTGTCAATGTACGGCTGAGGTCAGATTCTTGTGTACTACACTGATCACTTATGTCAGGGTTTCTGTGTAAATTCACCCAAACATTGTCATCTTTGTCGCTGGGGTCCATCTGTTTAGGTGTGCACAGAACTGTGATTGTCTAAACTTTTGCGATAAAAAAAAGCCTAAAAATGATGGGACACTGCCGGAACAGAGAATTAATGGAGTCCAAAATGTCTTCATCTGCCTCATTATAGTGAGTAGTTCAATCAGGGGTTTTGGTTGAATCACGGTTTTTGGGATCTATATGGAATCCCTGATGCAAGTCCAAAGCGTAGAGTCAGGATAAATGTGAACCATGCCTTATTCCAATCTTTGGGAGTTAGGAAAAACAAATTAATAGCAATATTCGAAGAGTTCTTAATTTTATTTTTGCACTGCTTACCGTGTAGTAATAGTCATGGGACAGGTCATTAATACAATATTTTTTTGCATATGATTTTATGATTGCTTTTTATTCATTTTTGTGTGTGTCAGTATGATGAAAAAGCAACATTTTTTAAATAACATGACAGTTTAATAGATTGAGTCATTCTGGATGTGGAGATACCAATTATGTGTACTTACAGTTGTGGCCAAAAATATTGACACCCCTGCAATCCTGTCAGATAATACTCAGTTTCTTCCTGAAAATGATTGCAATCATAAATTCTTTGGTATTATTATCTTCATTTAATTTGTCTTAAGTCCTCAGACAGTTCTTTGGTCTTCTTTCTTTTCTCCATGCTCAATGTGGTACACACAAGGACACAGGACAGAGGTTGAGTCAACTTTAATCCATGTCAACTGGCTGCAAGTGTGATTTAGTTATTGCTAACGCCTGTTAGGTGCCACAGGTAAGTTACAGGTGCTGTTAATTACAAAAATTAGAGAAGCATCACATGATTTTTCTAACAGTGCCAGTACTTTTGTCCACCCCCTTTTTTTAGTTTGGTGTGGAATTATTTCCAATTTGGCTTTAGGACAATTATTTGTGTGTTTTTTCATTGAAAACAAATTAAATGACGATAATAATACCAAAGAATTTATGATTGCAATAATTTTAAGGAATAAACTGAATATTATCTGACAAAATTGCAGGGGTGTCAATACTTTTGGCCACAACTGTATGTATGTTTATTTTTATTATGGGTTTTACTTATGCTTATTTTTTATTTAAAGCAAACGCTGCATGTTTAGTGGCGAAATGGGTACTTGTAAATTGTTTGTGCTTTTTGTGTGTTTTTACTTTTTTAAACATTTTATTTTTCTTTTTTTACTTTTTCACTCTGTCCTACTGTGAAACATGTATTTATTTTCCTTTGACTACTTGCCTCATCTACTGCTGTACTTGTGCACAGCAGTACATGAGACCTGTCGCTAACAGTCCACCTTAATGGCCACTTTACACGCAGCTACAGGTAACAGGTTGTCCACAGGTAACTTACTGGCTGCAGTGAAATCATGGAGACATGGTTCTATCTTGTTGCTGTGTACAAATGGAACTATGTCTCCATGATTTCACTGCAGCCAGTAAGTTACCTGTGGACAACCTGTTACCTGTAGCTGCGTGTAAAGTGGCCATAAGGCCGCTTTACACACACAGATATCTGTGACCAACTTCTGAACAGATCTCTGGTTGCAGTGAAATCATGGACACATTGTTCCATTTTGTGGCTGTGTACAATGGAACAATGTGTCCATGATTTCACTGCAACCAGAGATCTGTTCAGAAGTTGGTCACAGATATCTGTGTGTGTAACGTGGCCTTTAATCTGGGGTCATAAGATGACCTCTGGGTATCATAGCAATGATTGGCCCCCAAGAGTATGGTTACCCCCATTCAACCTCTTAGGCTGGCTTCACACCACGGCTTTAAGCTGTTAGGCTGTGTCCTGTGTTTTTCAGGAAGCACCGGACACAGCCTGACAGCTCCAAACAAACAGAACCAGAGGGCAAATATGCCCTCCAATGCTGTTTTCTGCCAGGATCAGCAGTCCATGGCTGAAATGTCAGGATCGCGGCTTGTGGGGAGCTAGCCGCGATCCTGAAATCTCAGCCGGGAGCTCTCCATGGTGCTAAAGTTCAGTGCCGCCCAGCGCTGAACATCAGCACCCGACGTCCAGGAGCCGGATCCTATTTTCTGTCGTATCCGGCACGATCTGGCGCCCATAGCCTCCCATGTTAGGGGGCGCCGGATCGCACCGGATCAGGGAGGATCCGGGTGAATGTGACTTTGTCAGTTTTTTGTCTCGGACACCAAAACGCTGCAAGCTGCAATTTTGTGTCCGGGGAAAAAAAAAATAATTTTCCCAGATCCTCCCTGACAGCAGAGAACCGGATGGCAATTAGCTGCCATCCGAACACATAGGAGTACCGCAGGGCCAAAATCGGATCCGGGGCTGTCCGGTTCACACCGGGCAGCCCCGGATCACTAAAAACGTGGTGTGAAGCCACATTTCGATGCCATATCACTGTCACGATTGACAGCAATATTTAAGAGGTTAATCAGCTACGATAGGTTCCAAAACTGGTTGGGTTTCGATAACTGCGCATGTAAGTTGTCATGTACAGCTACAACCCATGAGATTTTTGCCTGCAAGGGGGAGCTATTAGCTTATTTCTTACAGTTATTTTAAAAAGGCAGTAAGGAATAAGGCCCCTTAACGGCCACCATTTTAATGTCTATTGGTGGCCTTTAAGGACATTTGTACCTTTTTTTCTGCAGTTTGCATGCTTTTCTTTTGTGTTTTGATTTTTGTATTTTCATTTGCATAATTTATATTATTTAAAGGTCACTTTTGCAACTGTTTTAATCTATGTTACAATACTTTATAGTTTAGCTCTAAAGAGAGATTAAAAACTCCTTTTCTTAAGGCAAACTCTTAAACAGAATCCCCCACCTACCACATATCATTTATTATACTGTATTCTTGTCTGTTCATGCAGCAAAGAGATAGCTTGAGTCTCCTATGGGTACGTTCTTGAAAACAGACATCTGAATGAGGCCTTAGACTCTCGGACCTGGGAATGACATACTACATTTTCATTTAGATGACCCCAAAGTTAGTCACAACAGAAAATCACGGATGACCCCAGTAATAATCAGGATGTAAACCTGTAAAATGATCTATATCTATTGTTGTGTTTAAACTACATTTCATATTTAAAAGAAAGGTGCATTTTTGCAACCATATCAAGACCACAAATTTTTGTCCTGGCCACAAATCTTATCACTTAAACAGTAATCTATTAGCAGGATCTTGCTATGTTATCTCATAGCAACATGGTGTGGGAGCAGAGAGCCTAAGTTCAGCTATGTCACTTACTGGACTTCTTGGTATAGTTTTGATAGAATCCCTGTCTTCTCTTGTAGTTGTAGTTGTGTTCAGAATTCTGGGCTGTGTATAATCTCACCATGATGCTTGATTGGCTTCTTGTGTACATTGTCAGCAAGCTGTCAATCAGTGGTAGGACAGGGTTAAAGACATTAGCCTGACTGGCTGTCGTGGGAGACCTAGTCAAGCAATGATAATCTCAAACCGTTAAAACATTGCTTATATTGAAACAACAGTACACAGCCTAATAAGTGACACATACCTGGAATTAGGATCTGTGTCCCTTCATTAAGCTGATCTCTGATTAGAAAGCAAAAACCTGCTGGAAGATTCCCTATAGAACATCATATTTCCACAAACAGGATATCCACACACGTGCTCTGGAATTACATTAATGTACACTGGCCGAGCTGATTTACATATATATTGCATTGGCAAACCTTCATTCATTGTTGCACAGGGCAATGACTATTCCATTCAAGCAGTTAAACAGTTAATGTTTTCTGAACTTACCCGCAGCCTGTGTTACATCTTTTCACATCGGTTTACTGTTTCGCAGCAATATTTTGGTTGTTAAAATGACATTTAAAGCACAGATAATAAAGACAATAATGAGAATTTGTTGAGATGCTGGAAAAAATATGGTAATGCTAAAAGCTTTTCCAGGCAGAAAATGTAACCTTGTTGATGTGTGTTAAAAAACCCATTTGGAATAAACAGCCAATTTATCTGTTTCTTTATGCCTAAATCACATTTCTGATAAATATACTCAGGAACAACAGAGAGACAATTATTTTTACCACATTTCTATTACTCTTCCTTCTAAACGCAGAGCATTTTGCATTGCAGTCACTTGTAGGTATACAGGGATGTACAAACCCTTCCGGAGTTGTTTATTTTTAGTTGCATTTTTCTTTACAGGTTTCAAATTTTACAATTTTTGCTCTTCCATAATTAACAATTGTTCCAAAACAAATGAAACAATGCTGGAATCTGTTATGGGACAGGTTTTTTTGTGTGACATGATAATAAGCAAGTCACTGCCGTAGCACCTATTGAACATCCACAAAATTATAAGTAGTATTGCAAACTATACTAGATGGTGGCCCGATTCTAAAGAATCGGGTAGTCTAGAATCTATATATAGTTTATTTAGTAATAGGGGAGTGCTGTGAAATTAATTGTGTGTATACAGGCGGCTCAGTGGTTAGCAGAGTATACGGTGGCTCAGTGGTCAGCAGTGAGTGCGGTGGCTCAGTGGTCAGCAGTGAGTGGGGTGGCTCAGTGGTCAGCAGTGAGTGCGGTGGCTCAGTGGTCAGCAGTGAGTGCGGTGGCTCAGTGGTCAGCAGTGAGTGCGGTGGCTCAGTGGTCAGCAGTGAGTGCGGTGGCTCAGTGGTCAGCAGTGAGTGCGGTGGCTCAGTGGTCAGCAGTGAGTGCAGCACAGGCTGGAGGGGGCAGAGGCTGGAGGGGGCAGAGGAGGGAGGAGGCAGAAGGCAGAAACTGGAGGGGTTAGAGGAGGGAGGGGTTAGAGGAGGGAGGGTCAGGGGAGAGCGGAGGCAGGGGAGAGGGGAGGCAGGGGAGAGCAGAGGCAGGGGAGAGCAGAGGCAGGGGAGAGCAGAGGCAGGGGAGAGCAGAGGCAGGGGAGAGCGGAGGCAGGGGAGAGCGGAGGCAGGGGAAAGCGGAGGCTAGGGGAGAGCGGAGGCTGGAGAAGAGCGGAGGCTAGGGGAGAGCAGAGGCAGGGGAGAGCAGAGGCAGGGGAGAGCGGAGGCAGGGAGAGCAGAGGCAGGGGAGAGCAGAGGCAGGGGAGAGCAGAGGCAGGGGAGAGAAGAGGCAGGGGAGAGCAGAGGCAGGGGAGAGCGGAGGCAGGGGAGAGCGGAGGCAGGGTAGAGCGGAGGCAGGGTAGAGCGGAGGCAGGGTAGAGCGGAGGCAGGGGAGAGCAGAGGCAGGGGAGAGCAGAGGCAGGGTAGAGCGGAGGCAGGGTAGAGCGGAGGCAGGGGGGCACAGGAGAGGGGAGGATGGGGGGCACAGGAGAGGGGAGGATGGGGGGGCACAGGAGAGGGGAGGCAGGTGGGGGCACAGGAGAGGGGAGGATGGGGGGCACAGGAGAGGGGAGGCTCGAGGGCAGAGGAGAGGGGAGGCTGGGGGGGCACAGGAGAGGGGAGGCTGGAGGGCACAGGAGAGGGGAGGCTGGGGGGGCACAGGAGAGAGGGAGGCTGGGGGGCACAGGAGAGGGGAGGCTGGGGGGTCACAGGAGAGGGGAGGCTCTGGGGCACAGGAGAGGGGAGGCTGGGAGGGCACAGGAGAGGGGAGGCTGGGGGGCAGAGCAGAGGGGAGGCTGGGGGCAGAACACTCACCGGGCTGCCGGCGGGGCTGTGTGCGGGGCCGGTGGCGGAATGGTGGTCGAGATGGAGGAGGAGAGTGGGCGGTGCCGGCGGAGGCCGCACACCGGAGTGTGGGCCGGGCCGGTTCCCGGATGTGGGTGGGAGCAGACGGCTCTGTATGGGGGGGCGGTGGCGGGATAGCGGCGAGTGGTGGTGCTTTAGCGCCCACTGCGAGCCGCTATGCAGGTTTGACAGCGGCTCGCGGTGAGCGCTACGCGCTCACCGCTCGTGGGTCTGGAACTTCCGGTTCCGGTCTGTGACACAGGGCACAGACCATCACAGAAGTTGGCCAGATTCCAGCGGAAGTGGCCTTCGGGTTTTATATATATGATATTTATTATTAGTAGCCATCATCCTTAATGTACCTGGGAATAAGCCGTTTAGAGGGGGGTATTCAGGACTACATTTTTCCCGTTAGTCTAACTATTTACCTTCAGGTAGTTATTAACTACCTGCCTGTTCGGCCATGCGACGATCTCTCCCGAGTCAAGTGGTGATTCAATGGCTCCCTTTGACCTCATGTCAACAGAAACAAAAATGAACAGATACCCTAAAATAAGTTAAAAAAAATAAATTGTAATAGTGCATGAAAATAAAAATATGGGACTTAGTAACATTATTTTGATCAAAAAAAATGTAAAAGCCATCCCACCACATCAAAGTGACCCCCATTGAGGCGGTCCCAACCAAGTGTCAAGTAATGTAAACATGATAAGTAGTGTAATCATTACTATTCACTTTTCGCACGGATAGTAAGTTATTCACAATACTTATTACTCAGCATATGAGCGAAGTGTGGATCTTGAATGATTTGACACAAAGTGGCAGCTCCCTTCAGTACACAAAGGGAGTCGGCACCCCAGTGAGAGCAAATTGAATGTTAGGGTCTCTCTGGCGGGCACAGCAAGGTGTTGTATGCAATGAAAATGCAAAAAAAACCTACCCTCCAGCCGTGTCCTGGAAAGATTCACTTTATATCCGGATTTGTGTGGGTGGAGCCCATCACTAATTGACTATCATTGGACTTGCGAGTATTGAAAACTACTCATTATGAGTATAGCGATAACGAATATTTCGATACTCACTCATCACTAATGATAAGGACTGAGCAGGACCTGTGTCCCAACAGAGAACACCCAGCAATAGAAAGCTATATATCCATAATGTTCAGCTCATAGAAAGGCAGGCCACACCATAATTTGCAATGACTGTAATAACATCTAGTAAGGTGTTTAATATTTGATGTAAGGACCATCATTATTAGGTCACCTTGTCATGGCGGGATGGTTTTTGATTTTTTTGATTAAAGTAATGTTACCAAGTACCTATCTTTATTTTCATGCACTACCGCAATTTATTTATTTACATATTTTAGGTTATCTGCTGATTTTTTGTTACTTTCCTTTGGTTATGATGTTTTTTGGCCTGTGTGAACAGTATGCATGCTTATACTTGTACTCCAGTTCAGTTGCATCCTCCCCTGCACTCCAGTTGCATCCTCCCCTGCTTAGGATCACACCTTGCTCGATTAGACACGCCCAATTTGCAGCACAAAGCAGGGCACACATAGAAGATTATCTCAGCACAGGGACAATTTATTAAACACATTCAATTGTTAAATGTATTACTATTCCATAATCTATTGATTAAAATGAAATTTTAAGTTACCTTTGTTAATGGGAAAACCTCTTTAATCGAAGCTCCTGGCAGCAATTGTGCGGGCACATCTCGTGTGTCCCGCATGATCATCATGACCTACCCATACAACCATAGTTCAGGAACCCCTTTCACATCCTGATATATGGGTACAGCAAATTCCGTGAAGGGGTTAAATAATTAGTTGAAATTTGATGTAGAAGCTTTATAACTTCCTGCCTGTGTCTAAGAAGTTGAATTAATATTGCAACCTTTAAACTGTTAGGCCGACTTCACACCACATTTAGATCCAATCCGGGGCTGTCCGTAGAGAACCGGACAGCCCCAGACCGGATCAGCACACAGAACCGGTGGGCTAATATGCCCTCCGGTCCAGTGTGAAGCCGCACGCAGCTGAAGCTGATGATGATTCAGGACCGCAGCTCGCGGGGAGCGAGCTGCGGTCTTGAAATAACAGCGGCGTGCGGCCGCAGTGTGTCTGGTTCCCGGATCCTCCCAGATCGGGGCAATCCGACCTCATACGCTCCCATTCTAGGGAGCGCCGGATTGCCCCGGATCCGGGAGGATCCAGTTTGGGGAGATTTTTCTCTCCGGACACAAAAATCGTGCATGCAGTAAAAAATCTGAGTCCTCCCGGATTCACCCGGACACATGGAAACTGCATGGCAGATAGCTGCCATCCGGCTCTTTTTTATAATGTAAGATTCTGGAGCCTTCGTCTCAATCTTGTTCTGATGCTCCATAGACTTACATTGTAGTAATAATAATAATAATAATAATAATAATAATAATATAGTTTTACACAGAGCGCAGTGTGAACGAGAGAGTCTAAAAAGCGGTGCTATCACACAGAATAGGGACCAGAATGTAGGTGGATACCAGAGAAGATGGCGACTGTGAGTATATTAACATACTGACAGTACAATACAAAACACATATTATTATTTATTACACAAACATAGGGACTACTTTGAAGAACCTAGAACAGTGATGGCGAACCTTTCTGAGGCCGAGTGCCCAAACTGCAACCTAAAACAAAATTATTTATGGCGAAGTGCCAACACGATAATATAACCTAAATTACAGCAGCAGTGGTAATCACAAGCGCTGCACAGGGGGGAGAGCCAGCAGATGCTAACTCTCTTCCCTGTACAGGGCTTGTAGTCCTGAAACATTGATGATCAATTCAATTATTTTAACAATTAATTGATTTTAAACTTACCTTTGCAGTCTTCTCTTCTCTTCAGCAGTGGTCAGACAGCTCATGTGTACTGCACATTGAAGCTGAGCCGCTGCCACTGCCCTTTCTAGAAACAGCAGGTGGACTGATCTGTATGGAAAAAATGCAGAATATTAGACAGATAGGAGATAGATTTTATCATGGAATACAAGCGGATTTCATACTGAAATCATGGTCCTCATCTTGTAGTAATATCTCCATCATGACCCTCTCCTTGTAGTTATGTGCTCCATCCTGACCACCTCCTTCTAGCTATGTTCTCCATCCTGATTCTCTCTTTCTAGCTTTTTGCTCCATTCTGATCCTCTCCTAGCTATATGTTCCATCCTGACCCTCTCCTTGCAGTTGTGCTCCATCCTGACCCTCTCCTGGCAGTAATGTTCCTATCCTGACCCCCCCCTTCTTGTAGTAATGTCTTCATCCTTATCCCCTTGTAGTATGCCCCATCCTTGTCCCCTTCAGTAATGTCCCATCCTTGTCCCCTTGTGGTAATGTCCCCATCCTGCCCCATCATGTAGTAATGCCCCATCCTGTTGTAATGCCCTATCCTTGTCTTCTTGCAGCAATATTCCCCATCCTGCAGTAATGCCCTATCCTTCTCCCCTTGTAGTAATATGCCCCATCCGTGTCCCCTTGAAGTAATATGCCCCATCCTGCAGTAATGTGTCTCATCCTTGTCCCTTGGTATTATTGCACCACCATTGTCCCCATCACATAGTAATATGCCCCAACTTGCCCCCTGGTAGTATTGCCCTATTCTTGCCTCCATTACATAGTAATCTGCCCCATCCTTGTCCCCATCACATAATAATATGCCCCATCCTGCCATCACATAACAATATGCCCCATCCTGCCCCATGACATAATAATATGCCCCATCCTGCCCCCTATTAGTATTGCCCCGTCCATCCATCCATCCATCCATCATCTTCTTAGTATTGCCCCATCCATCCTGCCTCCTCTTCGTATTGCCCCATCCATCCATCCATCCTCCTCCTAGTATTGCCCCATCCATCCATCCATCCATCCTCCTCTTAGTATTGCCCCATCCATCCATCCTTCCTCCTCTTAGTATTGCCCCATCATCCATCCTCCTCCTCCAGGTATTGCCCCATCCTCCTCCTCCTTGTATTGCCCCATCCTCCTCCTCCTAGTATTGCCCCATCATCCTCCTTGTATTGCCCCATCATCCTCCTCCTGCTAGTATTGCCCCATAATCCTCCTCCTTGTATTGCCCCATCATCCTCCTAGTATTGCCCCATCCTCCTCCTCCTCCAGGTATTGCCCCATCATCCTCCTCCTCCAGGTATTGCCCCATCATCCTCCTCCTTGTATGGCCCCATCCTCCTCCTCCTCCTAGTATTGCCCCATCCTCCTCCTCCTCATAGTATTGCCCCATCCTCCTCCTCCTCATAGTATTGCCCCATCATCCTCCTCCTTGTATGGCCCCATCCTCCTCTTCCTCCTAGTATTGCCCCATCCTCCTCCTCCTCATAGTATTGCCCCATCCTCCTCCTCCTCATAGTATGGCCCCATCATCCTCCTCCTGCTAGTATTGCCCCATCATCCTCCTCCTGCTAGTATTGCCCCATCATCCTCCTCCTTGTATTGCCCCATCATCCTCCTCCTCCAGGTATTGCCCCATCATCCTCCTCCAGGTATTGCCCCATCATCCTCCTCCTTGTATGGCCCCATCCTCCTCCTCCTCCTAGTATTGCCCCATCCTCCTCCTCCTCATAGTATTGCCCCATCATCATCCTCCTCCTCATAGTATTGCCCCATCATCCTCCTCCTCCTCCTAGTATTGCCCCATCCTCCTCCTCCTGCTAGTATTGCCCCATAATCCTCCTCCTTGTATTGCCCCATCATCCTCCTCCTCCTAGTATTGCCCCATCCTCCTCCTCCTCATAGTATTGCCCCATCCTCCTCCTCATAGTATGGCCCCATCATCCTCCTCCTGCTAGTATTGCCCCATCATCCTCCTCCTGCTAGTATTGCCCCATCATCCTCCTCCTTGTATTGCCCCATCATCCTCCTCCTCCAGGTATTGCCCCATCATCCTCCTCCTCCAGGTATTGCCCCATCATCCTCCTCCTTGTATGGCCCCATCCTCCTCCTCCTAGTATTGCCCCATCCTCCTCCTCCTCATAGTATTGCCCCATCATCATCCTCCTCCTCCTAGTATTGCCCCATCATCCTCCTCCTCCTAGTATTGCCCCATCATCCTCCTCCTCATAGTATTGCCCCATCCTCCTCCTCCTCCTCCTAGTATTGTCCCATACTCCTCCTCCTCATAGTATTGCCCCATCATCATCCTCCTCCTCATAGTATTGCCCCATCCTCCTCCTCCTCCTAGTATTGCCCCATCCTCCTCCTCCTCATAGTATTGCCCCATCATCCTCCTCCTCATAGTATTGCCCCATCATCCTCCTCCTCCTAGTATTGCCCCATCCTCCTCCTCCTCATAGTATTGCCCCATCATCCTCCTCCTCCTCATAGTATTGCCCCATCATCCTCCTCCTCCTCATAGTATTGCCCCATCCTCCTCCTCATAGTATTGCCCCATCCTCCTCCTCCTCCTAGTATTGCCCCATCCTCCTCCTCCTCATAGTATTGCCCCATCATCATCCTCCTCCTCATAGTATTGCCCCATCCTCCTCCTCCTCATAGTATTGCCCCATCATCCTCCTCCTCCTCCTAGTATTGCCCCATCCTCCTCCTCCTCATAGTATTGCCCCATCATCCTCCTCCTCCTCATAGTATTGCCCCATCCTCCTCCTCCTCCTCATAGTATTGCCCCATCCTCCTCCTCCTCATAGTATTGCCCCATCATCATCCTCCTCCTCATAGTATTGCCCCATCATCCTCCTCCTCCTCCTAGTATTGCCCCATCATCCTCCTCCTCCTCCTAGTATTGCCCCATCCTCCTCCTTCTCATAGTATTGCCCCATCATCCTCCTCCTCTTCATAGTATTGCCCCATCATCATCCTCCTCCTCATAGTATTGCCCCATCATCCTCCTCCTCCTTATAGTATTGCCCCATCATCCTCCTCCTCCTCATAGTATTGCCCCATCATCCTCCTCCTTCTCATAGTATTGCCCCATCATCCTCCTCCTCCTCATAGTATTGCCCCATCATCATCCTCCTCCTCATAGTATTGCCCCATCCTCCTCCTCCTCATAGTATTGCCCCATCATCCGCCTCCTCCTCCTAGTATTGCCCCATCCTCCTCCTCCTCATAGTATTGCCCCATCATCATCCTCCTCCTCATAGTATTGCCCCATCATCCTCCTCCTTGTATGGCCCCATCCTGGCTGCTGGTGAAAAAAAAAAAACTTTCATACTCACCTTTCTTCCTTCACGGCTGCTGCAGCTTGCATCCTGTCTTCAGCACTGAGGGCGGTCACGTGATGCCGGGCGCGTCACGTGACCGCTGTCACATGACGCTGGCCGGGAGGGCGGGCCTAGAAGTGTCTGAGAGAGGAGAAAAGTCTCCTCTGCTCAGATACAGCTTAGATCTGCTGCCGGCAGATCAAAGCTGCAGTGTGGTGGCGAGGCTGCGTGCCAGCGGAGGCGGCTCTGCGTGCCACCGCGGGCACGCGTGCCATAGGTTCGCCATCACTGACCTAGAATATAATACATATTTTCAGTTGTTTCACACTTTTTTGTTAAGTATATAATTAAACATGTGTTCATTCATAATTTTGATGCCTTCAGTGCGAATCTACAATTTTCATAGTCATGAAAATACAGAAAACTCTTTGAATGAGAAGGTGTGTCCAAACTTTTGGTCTGTACTGTTTAATAAAAACAAGTACAATAAACAAGAGTAATAGAAGGCACAGGCAGGTACAGGATGAGAGAGGACCCTGCCCACGAGTTTTGGTCGGCAAACTCCCCGATGCTCGGGATCAGGAGACTCGCCCAAGCTTTTTGTCAAGGCCGGAGATAACTCAAACTTGTGTCTGAACCCCGAGCTTGGACTTTACAGATATGGGATGAGCCAGGGGGGCTGTAAAATAAAGCATATAATTAAAAATAAACATTATGATCATACTTACCAGTCCTGTGATGCATCCTCCCGACTCACTGTCTCCCGGCTGCATCTAATTCCGGGGCCGCTCATTAACTTCTGGCTACATTTACTTCTCTGCTCAGCATTTTCCGGCTGGCGTCTGCAGTGTTCTCGCAGTGACGTCAGGATTCACCCGAGTTCATGGCCCGAGCCATGAACTCGGATGAACTTGTACTATCACTGTCAGTCTCAGCCTGCTTCTTGCTCTGTGTACATGCTTGTCTATGCAGAGCAGTGTAGCAGAGCTGTCCCTGTGGACTATGTCAGACTGAGGATTTTTTTTCTCTTTAATAAAGATGGAGTCTCTATTTTTGGTTTTATTTCTAATAAAAACATGTTTTCTAAGTGTTGTGTTTTTTTTACTGTTTACTAGAAATTCATGGTGGCCATGTCTAATTTAGCGTGACACCATAAATTTCAGTCTTAATGCCAGCTGGTAATACAAAGCTGTCCCTAACCCCTTTATCACCCAGTGTGCCACTACCCTTAGTGCTACTGGACGACCTGGATAAAGCAACTGGAAATGGCACCAAGAAAAAATGCGTAATTTCCAGGGGTGGCTGTGGGCTGTGGTTTTTAGCGTGGGGGGCACAAAACGCTTAGGCCTTACCCCACTAAGATTCCCACCCCCAAGCTGCCTGGTTTTACCTGGCTGGCAATCAACATATGGCGGGAGCCCACTCATTTTTTTAAATTATTTTTTAAAATAATTAAAATAAAATTTATGGGCTTCCCTGTATTTTGATTGCCAGCCATGGTAAAGTAAGGCAGCTGCGGGTGGCAGCCTGTAGCTATCCACTTTATCTGCGCTGAGAATCAAAAATATCACGGAGCGCTATGTCATTTTTTTAAATTATTTATTGATTTTGACACTACTATATGTGTGAGGGACCCAACAGCCAATCACAGATGCTGTCACGCAGAATGGGTGTCTGTGATTGGCTGCTGGAGTAACCTGAAACCAGCTCATATATTCTAGCATCTAGAATGTATTGGTAGATTCCGGGAATCAGGATTTCCTACGCCATTTACATACTGAGTTGTCAAAGAGTGCAATTTTCTGATAGCTCAGTATGTACTTGCTGTAAAGAGAGCAATCTGTGTCATTGTAACCAGGGAGAAACTGGGGTCACCTGAGAACAGCTCAAGTGGCATGACCTGAGCTGTCCTCATGTGATCTGAGTTACCCCCCTTACAATGCCACAGCGCTCCGGGTTCTCCTTCAGGGACCAAGGGGATAGAAGCTTTATTTATCCCCTTGGTCTTTGATGAAGCAGAGATGTGAGTATTCAGCACAGAGATGAGGGTAGAGGGGTTAATAAAGATGTACTCCCTAAATGTGGTTGTCTCTTTATGTATATATTTTTTTATTTTTTTATTAATTTAAAAAAAAAAAATCGATGTGGGCTTCGCCATATATTTGTATGCCAGCCAGGTACAGCAGGCAGGTATGGGCTGCCTTAAACCCCCAGCTGCCTATTTGTACCTGGCTGGGAACCAAAAATATAGGGAATCCCTTTTTTTAATTATTTCATGAAATTCATGAAAAAATGAAAATAAAACTATGTGGGCTTTGCCCTATTTTTGTTTCCAGCCAGGTAGAACTAGGCAGCAAGGGGCTGGAATCCACAGTGCAGGGTAGCCCAAGCTTTCTGGGCCCCCAGTTGTGAATTGCAGTCTGCAGCTGCCCCAGAAAATGGCGCATTTATAGAACCGCCATCTTCTGGCGCTGTATGCAACTCTTCCAGTGGCACTGGTACCGGGTAGCTCACTGGGTAATAATGGGGTTAGGGCCAGCTTTGTATTATCAGCTGTCCCTAAATCCAAAATTCATGATGCCACGCCAATATTAGACATGTCCACGTCCACCATGAATTTCTAGTAAACATTAAAAAATACACAACACAGAGAAAAATATTTTTATTAGAAATAAAACAAAAAAATGTAGAAACTCCATTTTTATAAAAAAAATCCTTAGTCCGACGTAGTCCACAGGAACAGCTCTGCTACATCGCTCTGTATAGACAAGTGTCTATACAAAGTGAGAAGCAGGCTGAGACTGACAATGACAGTCAAAGTTCATCCGAATTCATGGCTCGGGCCATGAAATTGTCTGAACCCTGATGTCACCGCAAACACAGGCCGGAAAAAGCCAAAGACAGCCAAGTGACAGCAATGCAGTAAATATCACCGGAAGTTAATGAGCGGCTCCGGAGACAGAGGCGGGCTGGGAGACAGCAGGACAGGAAGACATGTCTCTGAACCAGTAAGTATAATTATAATGTTTATTAATAATGTGCTTTTTTTTTTACAGCCCCTGGAGCGTAACATTCACGGTTGCAGGGGTCGCCAAGGACGCACATCCATGTCACTACATGGCAGCACACGCCACTATAGGGCCAGTTTATCAGGAAGAGAAGAGGAGGGACGGGGAGCTTCCTGCTTCCTACTGCTGCCACCCCACCCCTCGCTTCCTCTTACCATGGCTGGCTTTCATTGCGCGTTCCACTGTGGAATGCATACAGCAAGCTGGTGCTTCCTCCTCCACACTTAGGTAGGGCCACAGGGGACCCTGCTTTCATGACCTCGGGACTGGTAACTGACTTGACTGAAAAACTCAAGGTCAGTGGCGTAACTTGAAGCTCATTGGGCCCGATGCGAAAGCTCCAACAGGCCTCTAATTATTGCAAATCTTTAACAGCAATAGTCTTTTTGTATAGGCCAAAGGGTCTTTTGGGGCCCCCTAGGCTCCTGGGTCTAGGTGCGATCGCAACCCTTGCACCTGTTGTAGTTACGCCCCTGCTCAGGGTGTTTGATATCTCTTAACCACTCGGTCACAGAGACCTGGCAATACAGGTAACTTACTGCTAGGTTCACCCTGCATATTGCCTGGACACATATACTTGATAATACTTGTTAATCTTACCTTGTTATGGAGGACAGCGATCTGTGTCTGATCTACACCACAGGTGGCTAATAGCCAACCTTTCATATGTTTATATATTTACTACTACTGGGGTATTTGTGATTGCTTATAAGTTTATAGGAATTATACGCACGACTTGCACCTTACCTGCCAACTTTGGTTAAGTGATGAATTAACTTTCCAACTGTGTTGCACTACTAGATGCCATAAGTATTTCTCTCAGAAACTACCCTTCTATGATTGAACCTGCTTTTGTGGGTAGATTCTTATTGTGACTATGTCACTCAGTACATTTTTTGATTACCCTGACAGGCGCTCTCCTTTCATATGTATGTATACTCTGATCTTGTATATTTTGACCTAAATGATTGTCAATAATACTCACACCCTTGATGTTTCAGTTTCAGAGGGAATCATTTAACAGAAACATTGGAAAATAGATTGTGTATCCTTACATAATAATAGCAGCCTGTTAAGCAATAACTTTGCTATATACTAATGGAATAATACAATTGATTTCATTGATCTTACATTATTAATGTTTCCTTCTTGTGAATTATTATACCAATGGTCAGAAATGTTTGGGGCCCCTCTAAGTTTTAAACTGTTTATAATATGTTTGACCACATATTTGTAAATAAAGCTTCATACTTATTTAAATAGAACTTCAGGTGTGATCCCTATATATATATATATGCCAAATCTTTTTATTGCTATACATCCACCCTAGGAGTAGGCGGTACTTCCTGCTTGATGCGTTCCACATTGCAAACGCACATCGGCACCGCTGACTCCTCATCAGTCTTCTCTTTAGTGTTTGCCAGTAGACCGGAGCAGCGAGGGAACAGGGAGAGCTGAGAACAGATTTTTTTTAGTAAGTGAGTGCAGGGTGGCTATGGAAAGTCCACTGCATTATACTATATGGAGGGCTGGGAGGCTGAATTACATTATATGGGAGGCTATAAGGCTGCATTATATTATATTGAGGGCTGTGAGGCTGTAATGTGCTATATGGAGGGATGTGAGGCTGCATTACACTATATGGAGGGATATGAGGCTGCATTACACTATATAGAGAGACGTGAGGCTGTATTATACTATATGGAGTGATGTGAGGCTGCATTATACTGTATGGAGTGATGTGAGGCTGCATCATACTATATGGAGGGCTTTGAGGCTGCATTATACTATATGGAGGAATGTGATGCTGCATTACACTATATAGAGAGATGTGAGGCTGCATTGCACTATATGGAGGGATATGAGGCTGCATTACACTATATAGAGAGACGTGAGGCTGCATTATACTATATGGAGTGATGTGAGGCTGCATTATACTATATGGAGTGATGTGAGGCTGCATCATACTATATGGAGGGCTTTGAGGCTGCATTATACTATATGGAGGGATGTGAGGCTGCATTACACTATATGGAGGAATGTGATGCTGCATTACACTATATAGAGGGATGTGAGGCTGCATTACACTATATGGAGGGATGTGAGGCTGCATTACACTATATAGAGTGATGAGGGACATTAATGCATAATGACGGGGAGAGGGGTCAATTTGTGAGTCACAGATATATGGAGAAGAAAGGCTGCAGGTGGCTTTGTAGGGTTTTGAACTGAAGTCTTTGGGCAATGGGAAGCTAGTGAAGGGATTGTCAGAGAGAGGATGCCAGGGGATAGCAGAGGGACAGGTGGATTAGTCAGACAGAACAGTTTAGAATAAATTGTAGGTGTGGAAGTGTATTAGAATGGAGGCCACAGGCAGGAGGTTGCAGTAGTCCAGGTGGGAGATTGAGGGCATGCAGCGCTTTTGCAGATACTTGTTTAAGGAATGTCGCCCCATAAACAAACATGGTGGAGGAGTTGTTTTTCTCCTGTCAAATAAATGCTCCTACACCTCAATTCCACAGCCACTCTCCGTTACGCTCCCCTCTTTTGAGGTCTACTCTCTCTGAATCTACTCTACCTTAACCTCCAACCAGCTGTCATTTACCACCCCCCAGGACCAGCCACCAACTTTCTTGGTCACTTCACAACCTGGCTACTTCATTTTCTTTCTGCTGACATCCCCACCATCATCATGGGTGACTTTAACATCCCCTATGACACTTCCCACTCAGCTTTCTCTAAAGTAGGTTTTTTGGTATGGACCCTGAGCTTTACAGTTCGGGTTCGCCCATCACTAACAGAGAGCAGTGATGATAAATGACCAAGTACATATTAATTCTGGTCTAATTCATTGCAGTACGCTTGTATGAGACATTAAGATGAGACATGAGCAGATCAAATTTTATATATACTCAGGTTAAGGAAAAAAGTTAATGGGAGGCCATGTTTAATCTCACTTGCAGTTGGAAAAATCTGTGCAATCTGTGCATTCAGCTATCTAAAATTTCTGTGATGTGCTACATTTCATAGTGTAAAACCTACCAAGAAAAATAGGACATAAAGAAAAAAGCCCCAAAACACGAGTATACAGTATTATGTCCAAATATAATGATTTATTGAAACACATAGAAGTAAATATATTTGATTAACTCAAACAATGATATGTTAAAAGTGAATTGCTATAAGTTAAACTAAAAAGATACAACACAATATAAAAAAATACTCATATGTATATACCGTAATAATAGCATGTGCCTATGATAATCACTATACACTTGGGCTAGGGTCACACTTGCTTTTTTTTTTTTAGAAAACCTGATCCAGTTGTTAGCTTTGAAAAAGCTCAAAACCAGAGCAGGAAATGCTCCTCATAGGAGCTGTGCTGGCCATAGATCTACTGTAAAAGCCTGCAGGACCTCGGACAGCGGCACACAGTATACGTGCATGACGTATAATATGCGCAACTGTCAGGGGAGCCGCCGGCTTCATTGATGAAAATGTACAGAGCCGACAGGAGTCGGCTATACTGTACAGGAAATATTAACCCCTTACATGCCCACCTGAATAGGTAGCATGTCTCTAGGATGGGTGTGCACCCCCTAGAGACATAATGGGCAAAATTATTATTAACATTATAGCTTTCTTCACAGTTTTAGCACTTTGCAATCCTGTTATCGCAATGCGGTTCCCTCCACACATTTTTCATGTAAAATGTGTGGGACCGCAATTGCGTTCACCGCATCCGGATCTGAATGCGGTAAACGTAATTCTTCTTTAAAGTGTGACCCTAGCCTTGATCAAGGTAAATATCCTATACTGCTTTAAAGATAAGAAAAAAGGAGGAACTCACCATTCTATACTCTGTATTTTTTAATATACCTTTTTGCCAGGTTATATTACAGCCAGGGAGGGGGTGATGGAGGCCGACAACGGCACCGTTTCGCGATGAATCCGCTTCAACGGTTCAGTACGGGGAGCGTTTCCTGATCCGGTTTTGAGCTTTTTGAAAGCTTAAAACCAGATCAGGATTTCAAAATACAACAATAATTCATTAGCCATTTCATATTCATCAGAAGAATGCTGCAGATACATTTTTTATCAGTGTTTGAAGAGTGTTTCTCCTAGTTTAACCACACTTCAAATTACTAGAACAAGATGTCTATAATGCTTTGTTTACCCAAGTCGTAGATAGATGTAATAAAAGGGTTCTATTGCATTGCCGGAATAAGTAATGCATCCATCACCTATGTACAAAGTTTTATTAGGTCAACGCGTTTCATCAGGTCTGTCCTGATGAAGAATTGGTTAGCTTCAAAACATGTTGACCTGATAAAACTTCATACATGGACGATGAATACTTGACTTATCCTGGCAGCACAATAGAACCCTTTTCTTGCCTCTATCTTCAAGAATCTATCTACTTTTGGGTCTAAAGCAGCCGGTTATATGCTTTTATAGTGATTGTGTCTCACACAGCCACACAACGTAAGCAGTTTACCTGACTCTCATTACTCCCAGATTGTCAATGGATAAGACTCTATTTCTGTGCATTTTCTCTGACAGCTTCTACTGATCGGTGATCAGTTTTCATTTTTATTGGTTACCCTACTGCCAGATGCTTCACTTAGTCCTTTGCCCATCACTTCACAACTGTACTGTTGCATTGGACAGGAATAATATCAGGATATGCAACAGTATCTGGCAGTGCTATGGCTTCTGTCGTAAGTGAAAGACATCAAGGAGTTATGAAGGGCCTTTAGCTTAAAATGAAATGAAAATACACCTGATGGAAAGATGTTAGATAACTGACACCATGGTTATGAAAGGTTAAAGAGGACCTGTCACCCCCCCTGTTGCTATGCTAACTAAATGCAGTACTGAATGCTACATGTCTGCTGCATTCAGGGAAGGGGTCCCCCATGTCTCTAGCCCCCCTGTAAGCTTTTAAAAAGACTTTATAAAGAGTATAGATAAGGAGTACGGAGGGACTTACTCAGTAATAAAACATCGACCTTGTTGGTGTCCTCCCAGCCTCCAGCCTTTTGATTGCCACCTCCAGCCCTCAGCGATGACACATATAGGAGGCTGAACAATAGAGGGCTGGAGGTGGCACACAGAAGGCTGGAGGTGGGGAGGAGGGCAGAAATATAAAGGAGACTGAACAAGAGGTGGCACAGAGAGGGCTGGAGGCGTGGAGGACACCAGCGCTGGTTTACCTTTAACTAATCTACAAGCACCCCTGGTGAGCGGTGCAGAGCTGCTTCTGATAAAAATGTGTCAGTGAGGAGAATGGGGATCTAATAGCTAAAGCTCTCAAGGACCTGTGCTGATGTCAGACCGCGTGACTGATCACGTGTCAGCCTGAGACCTGGAAGCAGGAAGAGACGGCAACTGCACGAGACGCAGTAAGGCTACAACACTTGGTTATGCTGGCAGCATAACCAGGACAGGTGAGCACCAACAATCCACCGATCCCCCCCCCACTGACCCCTGAGCGCCCCTCTCTGTTTTTATCATTACCAGCAACATTGATGACTCATTACTGAGTAAGACCCTCCGGACTCCTTATCTATACACTTTATAAAGTCTTTTTAACAGCTTACAGGAGGGCTAGAGACATAGGGGACCCCTTCCCTGAATGCAGCAGACGCGCTGCATTCTGTGCTGCATTCAGTTAGCATATCACCAGGGAAATGACAGGTCCTCTTTAAGGATGCTCCACCATATTGGGAGGTACATAATTAGAAACTTGAAGTGTCAAAAACTTTATTTTACAATTTTTGTTTGAATAATTCTCTGTCATAAAGTTAACATTGTCTTCTCATCCGGGAGTGACAAACTGCAGTAATTACAATCCCATTATTATTAATTCAATGTGACCTAATAATGTCAAATCCTCTTTGCTCCATATAAATCATAGCAGGGTTACTAGGAGCAATTTTCAACATAAAAAAACTACTTAACTCTTGTTGGATGTGTGAAAATGTCTGGCTGATGTAGGTAAAAAAATATAGTTCAGTATCCTGAGATATTGATAGTAAGTTTAGCTTGATGGGTTAGCCACCTTTGGGGACAATAATTATTTTACTTAAGAAAAGCACTTCAGCATTTTTTTCCATTTTATCACTGTAGTGGTGCTTTAAATCTAAGTCCCCTATTCCTAGTGTTGTATTCTATAAGACTTAATCTTCTATCACTGTCGCTCCTGCCAGTCTCCAGCAGTTTGTGATTTGTTGACTGCTTCATTATTTCATGCCGTGGGTCAGAGGTGCCAACTCAATATAAATCTATGAGAGCCTTATTTTGGTTCTCACAGACTTGCATTGAGGGCTTGTGATGTAAGTTCTGACTCCTGGACAGTCAGAAGTAACAATCATTTGATGGCACCGTGGGACCAGAGCAGTGTCGGTAAAACTTAAAGATACTGGAGGGCGAATATAAGATCAGGGAACAGTCACCTTAGTTTATAAGCACCACTCCACCATTGAAATATAAAAAAACACTGTAGTGGTGCTTCATATGAACATTTTGGTTTTTGCCAACACACATTCAACTTTATTGTAGTCTATGACCATAAATCATCTGAGAGGGGCTCAAAAAAAGAGAGACAAGAGTTGCAAACGTTCTTGTTAGACTTTCAGAACAAGTTCAATGGCTAATTCTCTGGTAAAGAGGTCGGACACTTTTTCTTGTTAGTGCAGCTTTCCTCACACGCTAACCAGCACATCTGTCCATACAATGGCTGCTGGTGGGGATATGTGACCAAAGGAGTCCATCAGCCTCTTTTGCTAAAAAAAACAGCATTCTAGGGATGAGCAGATTGATTCAAAGGACTCCATTACAGTGTCGAGGACAGTGGTACCTGACTGCTAGACAGGAGTCGCTTGACTCTTACTTTCTGGCATTCCCACATGGCATTTTTATTTGTCAGGGCTGGTACGGTTAACGACCGAGACACCAGTCATTTGTGTGTGAGCGACACAGTGCTGCTATGAATGACACGGACTCCAACAATAGTGGTAAATTAACTCTTTTTAATGGTTTCAAAAAGATAACAAATTCAAACTTTGCAAAAATGATATAAGCCCCAACAGCCCGATCACAGTGTACAATTTATGCAGCCTCAGGGAACTCACGTACCTGTTTTGCAGAGAGGGAGCACAACTATCCCAGACTAAACCAACCCCATCCTTACTCCATTCAGGGCCTACCCAGGCTCTTACAGCAGCTGCGGCACATCTTCCCCTCAGGATATAATCTTATGCCCCCCTCCCACGCTATGTACAAAATATTTTGGGATCCCGTATTCCCTTATATAAATCTATCCCACAACCTATTTACAGCAAATGCAGTTTTGCCTCCTGCATGAGGTGAAAACTCTTTAACTTGGTAATGTACAAACAGTTTACAGGGTGTATGTCATTTCATCCTAACAATCAGCCACTGAGGTATACAAGATCTTCCTCACACTGGGCACAACCCAGTATAACAGGGATGGTGATAATTCTCTCCGTTCTACGGTGTCATCC